>JABASH010001864.1:0-23232 GCA_019776445.1 Tomocerus maximus | reverse complement strand
GGGCATTAATTAACAACAATGCCAGTGTTGAGGGAGTTGGCAATGGGCCCGTATATGTGGCCTGCGCCCAGTACTATCACTCTGTAGTGAGGCAGTACACCCCATATAACATACATACATACAAGGTGGACAGTTATTGACTGAAATTGACCGAAACTAAGGTACTCGAATGTAATAATTACTTTAGAATATTTAGAAGGTAAATAATTTGGTGTGTATTATTGAATAATAAGTTGCAGGGACAGTAGTGGTAAGTAGTTACATATTTTAAGTGTGCAGTGAAGAATGGCAATGGAATGGAATGGTTTTCATGAAGTTTTGTGAATTCAAGTTGTATTTATCTTGTCACTTACAAGTTCCTCGTAGAATTTGGTATTTGTTTTTGGACCCGTACTACAAACATTTGATTACTCTAAAATATTTTCTCTCTGTAATTTTAGGCTAAATATGGTACTTTTGTTAGAACTAACTGGAGAATCACTGACATATGAATAACATTCTGTGTTGCGTTGTGATGTTTTCTTCTTTACTCTCCTACAATGAAAATAGACTACATTAGTTAGTCTAAATTCTAAAAAAGTGTAAACTACACATCACTATAGTCGAACGCTAGCAGGGTACTGCAAATAGTAAGTGTAATGACATTTCTGTCCTGTTATGACTTATTCTATGTCGAATGTTAGTTACATTGGTATAAAGCATTGTCAATCACTAATTTATGAAAGCCATTTGTTGTATGAATGTGTACTGTACAATGTACTGCCTGAAAATAAAAATTTTTGTAGGTTGTACACAGAGTCTGCATGTCTACTAGAAAAGTTTGATATCAAATAAAATTCTCCATTAGAATTAATTATGTATGTCGGTGTTTTGTGTCTCCTAATGCTTCATACTCATCATAACCTTCAATAATTTGTAGTATTATTTGTATTGCTGTATGTTAGTATGCCCTGCATACGATCTTTCTAATTATGTTGATTTACCAAAGTGTATCAACTTGTAAAGGGTTGAATCTTAAGCAATTACAGTAGATTATAGTTCTTATTTGAAATGGTTACTTGATTGGCATATTAGTATTGGCAAGAAATATATGAATCCGTTTTTCTCGTTTGCACCTATAAGTCCAGTTAGAATTACAGCTTGATGAAATGACAGAAATGCGATGTAAACGCTTTAGTTTACTGCTCTAAATTGTCTATGTGTATTAACATCCCTACAAATGTCTAGATACGTACAATTACAGACTATTAGAGGATAGGTATAGTTTTTTCTCTCTTTGCACTAAAAGGGCTGAAATGCAAGTCAAGGATTGGTTTGTCTTTTCTAGCATACAAATGTGACAGTTGGACGGGCTAGCCCTAACATATTTGTATCTATAATGTATTATACACTACGTATGTATATGTTAGTAAATAAGTAGATAGTATTTATAAGGTTAGGTTTGTATGTCAATGTACTAATAGGGAAATGCGCTCCTTAATTTAGGTACATGTACATTATATTATTCTGTTATGTATGTTCTAAGTATTATTATCTCTAATCTTGATTCTTGCATTTGATTGTATATAATATGTTCCAGCATACATTACATTCGTCTCTCGTTTTTCGTTTCAAAGTCGAACTGATTGCATCGTGTTGCATTTGATTCTGTTCACGAACAGTCATTTGTATTATCCATGTAGTAATATATTTGTAGGAGGAAGGGAATTGAGATTCTTTCTTCAGACTGACAAACAAGATGGGCTTTTATTTATCTAACTCGTCCAGATGGAGATCTCAGATGAGATCGTATGTGACCTGTCCGTGTGTCAATCGGTTCCTGAGTTGTTTGCTGCCCACGACGATTTCTTCCCCAGCGTGAATGATGTTTTAATTGAGCCAAGTACCTTAAAATAACAAAACGACATGATAAAAGACACCTTGCCATATAAAACTGTAGTAATAGATATTAGTGTTATTTATAGCACAGTTAGTTGAGGTTTACGTTTAATGTAACATATCATATTAATAGAGTAGTGTAGGTATAGATATAGTAATAATGAATTAAATAGGTCGACTATGTATAGAATACAGTAATGTAATAATGAAAAGTACTACATGTAAATAATTGAAAGAAAAAGAACGAACGAAATGAATATTGCATTAGTAGGTATTACAAATTACGCCATTTTACGTATGAATAATGTAATATTGAGAAATGTTGGGAGCGATTAGTCGATTAGACACAGACAAGTTACAAGCAAAATAGTAGAGTAGTAATAATGAATATGGTTGAAGTTATAGTATTTAATAATATTAGGATAATGTAATGTTAGTATGGTACTTGTGCTTGATAATAGTAAAGAACGTTTTTACCTACAAAAGAGAGTGAGACTAGAACTAAAACTAGCTAGAGTACAGATACAAGACAACAATACAACAGACATACTTATATTAAGTATGTAAATGTTAAAGGTGGTTTTCTTGCCAAATTTTCTCTTTCTCTCTCTGTCTCTCTGACATAACGTCGTCACAATACTGACGATGTTCATGTTACTTACGTACGTGACTGTGAGACAAGTCATGAATCACAAATAGAAGTAAAATAAAGTGGAACTGCAGCAGAAAACTCATAAATCTAAATACAGAAATAACAAATCAAGAGTACATAAAGTACAATGTACAAAGTATGTGCAAAGATTGAGCCGTTTCTGTTCGTGCTTACGAATTCCACTGACATAGTGAAAAAATGAAGTCAAATCTCTAGGGTTCAAGTTGAAGCATAAATATGAACGAGATTACCATTAGGTACTACTTTTCTGAAGTGAGCTGAGATATTATTATTACATGGGAATGTTTTAACAATATATGTATGTAATGCTCGAGGATTATTCCTCGAGTGGTAACGTGGTAACTTTGTAATCCTCCTCCTAAATAACAAACTGGAGTAATGCAAAAGAAAGTCATACTGGTAAAATATAGTACATACTACAAAGATAGAAAAAGTTGAGCCAGAGATTTTTATAAGTTTTTGCTCAGAAACGAGAGAAAGTTGTAAGGTTTGCCAAAAATCTCATCTAGTAATGTATGTATCTATAAAGTATCTAAGAAAACAGAATGAAAATCCGATATAATCTAGCCAGATCATACTTAGACAGAGACATAGACCATAAAGCACAGTGCATTGGACATTAGGGCACAAACCATTAAATATTAAGGATTATTAGTTAATCTAGTAAATACACATTCCTAAATCACATTCATATATCTTCATTAAAATTCAAGGCAGGCAAACAAACGTACACTACTACATACACATACATGGCTGCTATATTATAAAATCACATGCGATGAGACAATTCATTCCGACAGTTCAGCCGTACCATGTTATTGTCGTTTGCATTTGAGTTCCGTGTGAGTAAGTTACTTATTTTTGATAGTGAAAACTGGTCAGCTTTAGTATGCAACAGAAACTCAACCCAACCAAACCAAACGAAGCAAAGCCTTATTTTATGCTACTGCAGTGATATACATCTATGTAGATTACATATTTATACACAAAAGGCTAAAAACGAAATTCGCACGTAATAGGAAAAATATATATAATAATAAAGTATGTAAAAGAGAAAACTATAGAGAAAGTATGTCTACAAAGACAGACTAGGACTAGATACGGACATAGACATAAATATTTAACAGCATTCTTTGCTCGTCTATCCTTGACTTGACCAAAGAAGCAGAACTCGGTATACATTATGTAACACAGGGAGAACACAATTCCGACTTTGTGCATGCATTACTTATTTGCGATGCAATTCATGTGCGGAATCCTATACTCTCTGTATTAACATTATGATGACTGGACTTGTGCTGATAAAGAAATTTTGCATTTCCTTTCGGCTTTTTAGTTTAGTGTCTTGTCCATGTCCAGCCTTTGCCTTGTCCTTTCCTATGAAATATTTGTCACTCACCACCAGAGAATCCTAAAGAAAGGCGGCGGGGCGCTGCTCTATCTTCTTGATTCACTTTACTTTTACGGCAAGCAATAACGTAAACTTTATGATTCAGACACTAGACACACAACACTATACAGTTGCCCATAAGTATTATAGATTAGACAGTTCAAGTCATTTCAATGTCAACTCAAGTCAGCTACAAATACATTCTAGACTACCAAACAATACATTCCTCTTCTACGGTCAGCACAAATGTAGCCTACCTAGGGATTCATACCCTCGCCATTTATTATGTAACATACCAATAAAAACTCCGACCCACTTGACAATGACAGCACATTAAATCCAAACTCTCCTAAATCTTTCTATTCCTCCATAAATAATACATAAATATTCAGTCAATATCAAAGTAGCTATACTTTCTTTAAAACAACGAAAGTAAATTCTTGCACAGTGTGAACTGACGATGGTAGTATGTCGTCTTTTATGCAAAATATTTCCAAAACCTATCAATCAATTGACCACAGTCAACTTCTTTTCAACCATGTTTTGCTTTATGCGAAAAGTAAACAGTTTACCCCGGGATTGAACTATTAAGGGTGTAAATTACATGTAATTTGGTTTTCGGGGTCTCATTTTCGCGTTAAAAATTGCGAAAACTCTAAGGGGTCAACTATTTTGAGGGGGCGAATTGAATCGAGTTATACGGTAATATTTGGTGTCTATTGCTGCTGAGTAGACCTGTTAATTGTGGACACATCTAAAATATAATCTTGAAAATGCGATGCAATTCAGGACAGAAAAATACTATTTTTAGTACTGAGCAGAACTAGGTACATTCTGACAGAAATTAATTTCATGAATCATTAAATTCTACTCTGCCCTGTCCGAAACTACTTGTCAAGTTTATTTGAATCGGAGTGTATTTGTTTCCATAAATGGTTGAATCTAGGCTGTACATTCTCGTTTTCTGCCACAGCTCAACTAAAGTGAAATGACGCAACTGACAACACAAATTTAAAATTATGGCTACAGAATGGCAGAACAGAACAGATATAGCACACACAAGAAGGAAATCCAAACTGGAACATAATTCAGAATGTAGAATGAAAATTCAACAAATAATAAACAAACGTGTGTGGTTTGGGTAGGCTTTGCTTCGTTTACCTCGGTTTGGTTTAGAGTTTAGAGGGCATTCTGGGTTGCGTAGTTTTACCTTATGTATGTAGTATTGTTGTTAAATTATTTATAAATCTGGAGAATTCATGAACTCTCCTTCGCTATTCAGTTCAATTCTAAAGACTCCATTGTGTAGCTAACAATACATATACCTAAGCAGGTAAGTGTACAGTTCGAGTTGCAATTTTTGCAAAATGCCCTTTCATCGCAAACTAACCGTCCATTATCTTTCATGTTTATAGGTAGCGTAAATTATATTATACTACAGAGGCATAGTCAAATACATAGAATAGTTTTGTGAGACTAGACAGCTTTACTTTATCATTTACATGGACTTCATAAATATCATTTTTCATATTTAAATGTTATGTTTACAGAATTATGTAGTAGTAAAAAGTAAGGCAAGGTTAACACGGGAAATGATATAGTCAAAAGAATTTAAACATGACTATAGTTTCATTGTCATACATAAATCACTAGTTCGGAATACTCTTTTGTAGACAAATACAGCCACAACGCTCACATATACATGTATGAAGTAAGTACATATTAGATACAAAATACAAATTGAATTTCACACCACGAGTCTCACAAAGCTGTTCTTGTTCCGTTTTGCAATTTGTAAATTAAGTGACATAGAAATAGGTAAAACCTTGCCAGAAAAATTATTTAGATGCGAAAGTCTTTAATTTTTTGTCGATTTTTGACAGATTCCACGGAAATCATGGAAATTTTTATTCAAGAATTATTATTGGGAGACTTGACGTAATTTACATGAATGTATTCATCATTGGTAAGTAATTAGTAAATATTTATTTAAGTATATGCAATTAGTAGTAGGTTTAATATTTATAGTATTATAACTTTTAATAATAACTCTACCATTAAATAGATAATGTTTGTCAAGATCAGTAAATAAGTTATATTATGAATGTAATTCATCATTATTATAGAAATTCATTGTTACGTAGACTCTCGTTCCATAGGACATCACATAACACTTTCATAACGGTAACTTAGGTATATCCTCAATGGCTGACTACTAATAATAATCAATACAAGCTGCAACTACTTACAAGTGCTATTTACGTACAGCTAATTTACAATACACACTTTTCTAGAACTACCTATGTGAACTGACGGACCATATGGATGTTCACAATACACATACAACACGACAGAACACTAACTACACATACATTTATCGATTATTTTTAAGACCAATACAAAAATGCTGTTGTCCACGTCCACATTGCTATAAGTAAATATTTATTGTATTTTAAACTGTTATGCCATGTAGTTCACTAATTTATATCTAAACTAAAATTCTCCATCAAAACATCACATTTATCTATTTAGGGTTGGCTAGTATTTTCTGAAGGTACACTACAGTACATTGCATAGATTTTCATCTGGATCCTTTATCCTCAGCATTAAAATACACACCTACTATATCCACTGGAGACCTTCATTCATTTGCAATACTATTTGCAAGTACTCAAACGATGTGACGGAGTCCAATGGTACATTCATGCAGCTTATGACAAGAAGACGTACATACACACATTGACACCTAACTGGTAAGGAGGTCAAGTCAAGATCTAGTAAGCATCATATTCAAATTTCGAGGAAAAATAAGTGCATGTAGGTAGTAGTTATATTGTATTTAGAATAAGGTACTTGTGTGAAATTGGAAGGTACATAGAGACACATTGACATTGCACAGGTTGCCTATACAGAAAGGATTTAGTAACACGTAAGCCGATGCTTATGAATAGTAATTATAAATAGTAATTTTAACTTCCGTTTTTCAAAGATTCATTTCTACAATACAATGCAAATATCGCAAATACTAATTAGGTATGTCGAATTACAGGTACAATGCAAATAGGTACAGTTACAAGTACATACATATGACACATGAAAACAGTAACTACGTAAATACATCGATTCCTACAGTACACAAATACAGTACAGATATCAAATTACAACATACAGTAGCAGCAGCAGGAACAGTGGAGTTGAGACTCATTCTTGAGAAGCAAGTGTATGAATGAGTAGGTAATGGTTCTCTATGAGGTTTAATATCAATCAATCTATTAATTAGTACATTGAACTTCAATACAGCAAGACAGGACAAAACTAATCTATTTAGGATTAAATACGTTAAGTAAACTACAGACACTAGTAAGAAAATACAGATTTCTCATAATGCAAGCATTTGAAAGGCAACACACAATACGTGTATCTTGTTAATACAGTACAGTGTACGTGATTTACAGACTTTAAGGTAACGGTATTAGTAGTAGAGTGAATTAAATAAGCTACAACGCAATTCATTCCTACTACCTCAGTTTCTGAGGCTGCATGTCTCAAGTGCTTTACTCTTATTATAGTACCAAACTCGTACAATCCTAAGTTGTGCAGTGCAAATTCAATTTAATTAGTGTAACTTGCTTTGCTTTGGTTCAGAATTATATATTTACAGAACAATAACACAAACTACATAAAAGGAGTTGCTTGCAAGATACAAGTGAATGGGTTGGTGATAGTGATGATGGTACAAGTTAGTGTTGGTGCATATAATATAGTAAAAATGTCAAGTGATACTTGAACACAACTGCGCTAAGTTAAACTTCAATTAGGAGGAAAGGTCAACAAAAAGTCAAGCACACGGTTTAATGTTACAGATAGCATTTCATTATGCACTTCCCTTATAAAGGCTTGTATAGCTTTTCATTGCTTTCCAACATGTTTGCCTTGCTAGAAGTGTCAGAGTATACTTTTAATTCCCTTTTTACAAATAACACAATTTCGTCAAACTGTAAAATTGCATTTTTATCGTCATTAACTGGCTTTCCCGTAAAATGTCATGTCATTACAATTGTGGCTTGCCATGCCAAGATCATTTACATTTGGTGCAACATTTTAGGCACCCATAACTGCATTGTGTACTTGAGCTAATACAATTAATGTGAGCCAATTTAAATATCATCTTTCTTTAATCAAACGAAAGCTTTCAGCTCAATGGGCAGTAAAAGTTTCTAAAAATCCTTGTCAAATATAGAAATACAAGATGCATCTCCTTATACGAAAACTTTGTTGCTACTAAAGAGTAACATAATCCCAATGACTAGAAAAGTTCAGAAGTCGGAATTACAACAGCTATTGGCACAGCACAGTTGATACTGTAGCTGCATTATTTATTTGTTCCGTGTATCTGTAAAAGGTTAGCCCCTATATTGTTTACAATTTGGTATGGCTATCTATCAAGACAACTCAATGCTATGCCTTTTGAGATTTGCATGGAAAGTAGCGGCAGATAAAAAGCAATGCATCAAAAATGTAACTGGTATAACGATTACTACATAACGCTAAGACCCGCAGAGTTATGTCCTAACTTGAAACTTCCTCGGCAGTTCCAACTTTTCCATTTGACACGACAATCATGACGAGGACTTTGTGTGATTTGTGCTCGTAGATTTAATGTGGCATTGCATAATGCTGCACCAAATCCCATTTACACCCAATTTACTATCCTTTTTTGATGAGTACATGTATGCTAAGTTTTTTCCAGTGTGAATAACAATGGACAAATCCAAAGGTTAAATTACGTCATTTAACTTTCCATTGTCTAAGTAAATTGGGCTACGTGATCTAAACAAAGAATCACATGCTGACTATATTGGGTAAATTAAGCATACCAAGCTACAATAAATACCCTGTTGGCTACAATAAAAGCCCATTTTCCTTTCTACTAATAAATTGCGTTTATAGCATGTGCAACGTGAACCATGATTTGTTATATCTTCTACATTAAAGACGTTTAGAGTAGAGCGTTCCGTCCTGACGACATAATAATTCAATGTCTTTATGCATAAAACTCTATTAATCATAGAGCAGTCTGATTGTGAGCGAGCAAATAATGAATTTGTAACTTTCGGCAAGGTTAAGCAAACCGAATGGATTTCCCATAGAAGCTAAAAAAGGTCATTCAAGTAACTCATATCAAAGGATATGGCACCGTCGTTTGACGTGACGTTAACTAATTTTGCAATCCTTCTTGCAATCTAAAATGGAATGGGAAATTGTATTGAACATCCACTCGGTATGAAATATTTGGTACTTTGGAGATTACTGTTTAGCCACCAAATGACGAAAATGCAATTTATAATCGTTTGACAGTGTTTAATATAGCTATGGGTTATAATAAAAATATTGAACATGTGCATTAAAGGAAACGAATTTAGTAGGTAGGAAAATTATATGTTGGTAAGGTAGGATATTATAGGTGAGCAACGGGTGGAAATACTAGACGCATATTTAATTAGGTGCTTCGTTTGAGTTAGTATGGTGCTGGGTTAGTAGAATTTTTAAATTGCTACTGTGTTAATGACTTACAATTTGGACATAAAGTGACAGTGCAAATTTACTCAATAGTGTGGGTATTGTGAGGAAGGTGATTTGGGAAGTAGCTATGTAACTATGTAACTTAAGTGATCTATTTACCGTGGACATGTTCTAGTACATGGCATGGCGTGTTTGGTTGATATATCCATGTAGGTACTGCTGAAAGTGCTTTTGGTTTTTTGTACATAATCGTATTTTGCTGCTGTGACGAAAAACATAATTAAGTTAGTTAGATGTAGTAGTATGTACATCCCTAGATACAATTACAGATAGTAACACACAGATAGATTGCTGCTTGGCATTTGAAAGCGTATATTTCACAAAATAGTTGTGATTGAGAGAAAGATAAATCTAGAGTAAATATATATAAACTAGCCTTTGGAAAATGTGCGTTGATTATTAAGAGTGTGAATGGATTAGTAAATTATAAGAGTTTATTAAATAGAAAGAGTGAAAAGTAAGTAGTATAGGTACGTAAATTAAAGTGAGAGTACAGATACTACATGAGATAGTACAGTACACTAGAGAAGTGGCTATAAGAGTGGAATGCATGAATGATTGAAAAATGAAATAAAGAGATGGAAACAAAATTGAAATTGAGGAATGATTATTGTTTGGCTTACAGGCGATCGACACACTGACGTCGCACACAATTAGCATGGCCACAAATGACAGACAGATGTTTTGTCCTGTGTTCGCCTTTGGACAGTAGTGGTGAGCGGTATTTGGGTAGTGTTTGTGCTTGGTAGCATCAGGTTCGTCTTACAGGCTCATCTCATGTACAAATAAATGTGTTCTCTAATATTTGGATCAGGACAGATAGGACTCAATTCTTTCCACCTCTCTGTATCAACTAAAGTACTTGGCTTTGGAAAAATACTCTTCCGTGAAAATTTGTATTCAAAAGGCTACAATTGTTAATGGTCTCTGTGTTAATGTTCCCTGTAAGTGTACATGGAAATTCAATTTACATTGTAATGTCAACCCAGCACTAGGCAAGTACAAATAAATGTAATTATACTGCATCAAGCTACGCATAAGTACTGTGTTTTACGATTAATATTTAATTTTACTCCTTGTGCTGCATCCTCTGTGTATGTTTCCGTTTGGGTTGTATACGTAATAATTTACATGATTTCGATTTCTTGTTCCTCGCCATAAAATATCGTTGCTTATGTTATGTACAGTCCTCATTCATTTAGTATCACTGTCGTGAATGTAATGAATAACTTTTTTAAAAATTGAATATTTATGTCTACATAGTATACATACAGACGACGACTCGCTTAGCGTCTAAATCTAAATATTTCATTTGAATATTCGTGTATATGCTCTTAAGAAGAAACTAAAGACAAAAAAGTAATGAAATTTGCCGAAAATTGTAGGTTACCAACTCAAATGTGCTTATAGTAATGCTAAGGTAGTAAACTATAATTTATATTGTAGACTGACTGGCTGGTCTTGTTTAAAGTGTTTTTTTACACTTTTCCTGTTCTGCTGACTTCAATACTTTAAAGATGATATGAATGTAAAAGACGTTTTGAGTGATCTATGATTTCTTGGTTTAATAGATAAGGTAACTTTTGGTGTATTAAGTAGTGTAGTGTATTGGTTGTGGTATATCATTACGAATATTACGATAGTTCGAATATATCTAAAGCTCAGAGTTGAAATTTTTAAGAAAGTATAAGTTAGGATATCATTGTTTAATTCGAAGGAAATTGCACTTGAGTTGAGTTTCTCATCCAATCGCCTATATCATTAAGGTGTTCCTTTAATCTACATTACTATAATTAAGAGTGCAGTTTGTATAAGAACTGGTTATTCATATTTTCCAAAGGCATCTATTATTAATTCGTATTTTGATTAAGACATTCATTCCTCATTTTAAATTACTACACTCTTTCGCAGAGATGCTATAAAACAAAAACTATTACATACACCCTTGACTTTGACATTTAAATAAGTTATGCTACTAAATAGTTTGTGGACATTGCAAGTCCCCAGGCTTCCTCGTCTCATCATCTGACAGAAATTCGTAGTACATAAAAATAAATAAGTTAAACCAGTTTTGTGCCATAAAAATAGAGAAAAATATTAGTACATCTAAGGAGACGCCTAGCCCTTAAAGAATAGCACAAAATACAAACAAGTTAAGTGTAAGAATGCCAAAGGGTGTCTATGAATATTGTTCATGAATTATTTCGCCGTGACGGAATAACAATACTTACCACAGTACTTCCTTCTAACCTGCTACCTACCAAAGTACATTACAAAGTTAACACATTTACTACACCCCTAAACTATTTTACATAAAATGCTTGTTTTTGCATCAACTATCTAAACATGTAGTGTAATTATAAACTTTATTTTGATGTCAGTATGATGACATTCTTCATCTGATGTAGTAAATATAATGAGTTACTATTTAAATGTTTGAATATTGAAATATTATTTATTATAATCTGCAGTATAATGTCAAATGCTGTCAAATGCCTATGGCACTTACTTAAATAGACAATATGTACCTAGTTAACGTGTACGTGCTTACTTTGATGTGTATCAATTCAAAGTTGAACGAAAGAAGTACCTAAAAGTATTGGTGATTTGAGGCATTGTTAGCATTAGTGTTGGTCTGAGGGGTGTTTGAGTGTGGGTTATAGTATGGCTGTTGTTGATATTGTTGTGTAGTGGTATGTGTGCTGACGACTGGTTTGTTATTGTTTTGGTGGTTGTTGTAAGGATGAGTATAGGAGAGGAGTGAAGTGACAGAATTGGAGGCGGAATTGGTGTGACCAGAAGGATTGACAAGGTGATTTTCGAGACCAGCACGACTAAGCCGGGGCAAGGCAGAATGGCTGGGTTCGGGGAGCTTTTCCTCTTCAGATGGTCCACGAAAGCGCCTTTTAATATCCCCATACCACAGACAACAACAACAAGGTCAAAAATCCAGACACGATTACACAACAGAAAAACAACGAAAGCACTCTCAATCATCATCATCATCATCATCAAACCATTACTAATTAAAATCGAACCAGTACGATACATTACAATCACTAAACACGACTACTTTCATTTCAGATGTAGAGCAGATCAACTTACTCCAATTCTTAAGTAAATTAGATGCTTTTTAGATTAATAGCTATAGGTACCCGTTATAGGCACAGCTAGCTATTTATAAGGTAGACAGACAGTATCATTGAGCTTTATTTTTCAGTTTAGTCAGGTAGCAATCTTATGGAAATATAACTGCGTCGTAAATGAGCTTTTATCCATTAGTATCACCACCCATACTAAAATTGAAGTATAGCTTCCTAATTAAAATTCAGATTGGTCAAAAAATGTGTAAAAGGGATAACTACTTTCAACTAGTCTAATCAAATCTTAAGCAAACTTTCTAAACGGGAAAGTGAAAAAATCGGTGAAAGGAAAACCGCTACACTCGCTTTACTTTTTAATATTGAAATTTCAAATTGTATTTAGAAACTAACTAACTATTTTATTCATGTAGTTTAGATTTAGTAGTTTGTTACTTTAAATTTGTTTATTTGTAGTCCAGACGCATCCTCCGTTGGGCACTGGGTACGTTTTAGTTTAAAGTGGCAAACTAAACTATAGATACTACAGTTAAGTTTGTGTATCAACTTTTTGCATGTATAGTGGAGTAATTTGGTATTTTAATCTATTGTACTAAGTAAGATAACCTCAAACTACCTTTAATCTAGAATAGTGTAACTTTTGTAATTCATATTAAGTCTGTTGAAGTTTGTATATAGGTAATGTATGTTTGTAATTTAATTTTTTATACGGTTAGTATCAGTAATAAGAAAATTCTCCTATTTACTCTTGGATATTTCTCAAAGCTAACTTACATGAATTACATTTAATGAAGTTTTTTTAGAAATTTCGTGTTAAGAAATGCCATAAGTTCAACTTTACACTGTAATAGTGTGTAGTAATACGTACTATCATATAATATGTACCTGCCAGTACTAATATAGAATTGCACACCGAGACTGTTTTCCGAAAATGAATTTTTCCTCACCGACGCAGTGTGAGCCTTAAATTCGATAAAACTGGACTATTAGTCGTAGTAAACTATCCCGTATACGTTTTATGTACTTGTACTTAGCTTCATTAGTGTACAACGTACATAAGACTGCAGACTGTGATTTACACAATGTCCTTTCTAAAGCCTTCTTTGCCCTACTCTGCTCCTACATCCTTCCTTCCTATTTACTTTTCATTTTCTCAGGTTCCTCCACAATTTAGAAAGTTTATCCCCTACATTATATCAAATTCAAAGTTTCTTTCGGGGAACATGTTTGTTAAAAAATTTAATCCAGGAACATACCTATAAGATCTATATTTTATATTGGGTCATATAAGAGAGTCGCTACCCAGCAGGAGAGTAATAAATAATGAAGGAAGAATGAAGGAATAGTTAATTAGTTAATTATAGTTGTAGTATGAGGAAGGAAACAATCGTTTCTGAAGAGGCAGTATTTTGCCATCTCCCGCCTAAGGCGATATTAATATAACCCTGCAACTAATTAATATCTTTAATACACACGTACTACTATACTAATGTACACTTTCAGTAATTCATATGATAACAAGAAAGATACAAAATAACACAAGTAAGGTAAATTGACGTTATAAAATTAAATATTTTTATCAATAACGACATTATTGTGATCTGTTGAGTAAATAGTGTGGTAAGCAAACCTGATCAATCGGGTAATGTAATCAGGCCAGTTTTCCGGAAGAAGAACGACGCAGAACCCAATGCCGACGGTAATGATCCCTGCTAAGCACATCCCATCAAATTCCGCCATGTACAGCTTGCAGTCCAGAACTGTTTCAGAGAAAATGGATTTAGAGATTTAACGAGACTGTCAGGACGACATGTTACTGCTCCTACACTCAATCCTGAAGAGGGAAGCAAAAAGTTGCTGGGAATAACGGCTGAGAGCAGACTGCTCTACTTGAGCATGTGTGTCTCTGTTCTCAGCCCTTGTCAGTTTACTTTAGAAAAATCTACTAAAATACATATAACAGATCATAGGGAGTAAAGAACGTCATATTACACCCCAGACAGATATAAAAGAAAGTGGGAAATGCTTAATATCAAACCGAATTGTTAAAACAGGAAATTCATTGGGTTAGTTTACTCTGTCAGCTCTTTTGTTGCAAGTCGCAAAAATGTTAGCAAAAGCAAGTTCTGTTCATGTCGTATGCTTTGAAAGGCTTACAAAAGGCTTGTGAAATAGAGTTAGGTGTATTTTATGTAAGTATGAAGATGTTTAACCTGCTGAAAAAGGAATGGCCATCAGGAGTCCCACAGTGATGAAAAATTCAAACGTGCACGTCACCCCAAAGTTATCCAGCATCGCTACCACTGCAACAAAGTGCCAAATGAAACAAATATCATTTTTTGGACGACAGACAAAGCCCATTGTTGAAAATACTCCATATTTGCAACTGCGACATATTGACATAAAAGTTACGTTAACTTAACATTCGCCGTGGCATTTGCATACATTTCCTACAGAATGCATGCCCTTAATGCCTTCTATTGGTATTCAGTTCAGGGAAGTATGCATTCCAAATGGTAGGTATGCTAAGGCACGTGCAATAAATGGGACTCTTTCAAGAAAACACTCAAAGTCGGAGAGTAACAGTAAGTAGAGGCAACTGAAGACTTGCTTTTGACATGTCACCCTTCTTTCTACCTCCTACTTCTTCCAGTCCACTAAATCCATACTAAAAATAAGGATTCCATGTCAAACCCAAAGATACTCAGGTACTATATAGGTTCACTGTTTGTATTTTTCTGGCGCATAATGTTAGCTTTTGGGACTGGGGCCTAGAAATGGAAAGACATATTACATTATATTGGTAATATTCATTTTTTTCCGTTTTACGATCCTCTGCGGTCTTTTGCTTGAGATTATAGTAAAACCTTATTCACTCCACACTCTGAGCACTGCTCACGTTTATATTGGATTTTGTAGATCCTTTTTGTGCCATTTCTTTCCCTGTTTACTTATCTAACTATCTGCACTGTTTACCAAGAGAACTAGAGTCTTTGTGACGGGAAAGTAGGGAAGTATTGCGGCGCGACTGTGAAACTACACACTTGGCGAATCTTTTTATGCATAGTATCTACTACAATGTGTAACATCCTACATGTACATATACATTTCGGTATTATTCTTATCCCAGCCGTATTAAGTACATATAATATTAGCTAATGGTGCCGCATGAACTAACTGAGAAGGTTCTTTCTATCGACATCCATTTACCAACAACTACACTCTAATCCAAAGTTGCTATCGTCTGTACAATACAAGACGTCTATAGAATTTCAAATGATATTGTAGTGGATTATTGGCTTTCACTTGGCAGCATTCTCGCAAAAATACTTTCTCTTAAGGAAAGATGAAGAGGAAAAAATGAAGAGTCTGGCTTGACTTGACTCTACTTTACTTCATGCCATGCAGCGCATCACAATGCCCGATGTTAACAAAGTTTACACGATTCTTCAGATTCTTTTCCGAATTACACTCAGATATATCCACGTAGAAAATATTTGGCACGTTTACTTTACTGTTCTTCCAATCTATTTGGCTTTCCTTCACTTTATGCCACGGACAAAGTGTATTTCATTTGACAATTTCTTTACACTTCTGCATCACGCCTACCCAAATCAAACAAACGAGGTTGTGGCTTCATTTCGGTTGATTTCGCCAAGCTTTGTTAGAAAAGTCAAACAAAAATAAGTACGTGTCTTTGTAACGAGGAAGTATGTAGCCAGCCCGAGATGTTTTATATTTAACTCTTTCCCATGCTGCAATTTCCTTACTCAGTAGTACTGCTTTACATTGCGACAGCTGCACTTTCATTGGCTTGGTCTTGTTCGAGATCCGAGACAAAGTATTTAGATAAATTGCGAAAGAAAGAGACTTTTCTATAATTTTCTTTACGGGACTTACTGAGGAATGCGACTATGGCGGCGATAATGTAATCCCAAGGGACGTATGACCATTTGATGACCTCAATTCCGGTGAAGTACAGGGTGAGGAAAATGGGCCACAGGATGATCATCGAAATAATACCCATGACGGAGAATATGAGTGCCACTTGCTGTGATATTGTCGCTCCAAAACCAAAGGATTTCTTTAAGCTCACCTACAAAAAGAGAACTTTGGATCAGATTTACTCGCATCTGATGTGCATATTTGCCCCGCTTTCCCCCAGTTCCTGCATTGCATAAACATACTACAAGTACAACCTCCGCTCGCTACTCTCAAATAATAGATCCTCGTAAAATTTTATGTGCGAATTTATTTCCTGGCCTCTCTTCACATTTTACTGCACAAACTGATATAGTGCTAGCCACTGCTAATATATACGTTTTTCGTCTTTATGTACAGTTCAAGAACTTGTCAGCTCACATAAATATTATTACTTCCTTCTCCAGTTCCTCCTTAAACTGGCTAGTAACAATCTACCAAACCAAAGTATGGAAGGTAAGTACCTCACTTTCCCCATATAATAATAGTGCTGTATAAATAGCAAAACATAAAATGTATAACATTCCTCCATTCTGTACATACAATCTACCGAGTTTCCTCTGCAAACAACTTCTCCAGTAGTGCAAAACCTAGAAACTAAATTGAATTCGATCCTGAAAGATGAAATAAAAAAATTCTCGTCTTGCTTGACGAAGAAGGCTAGAGGAGGAGAGAGAAATTCTACATTTACATTACTTTCAGTAGTAAATATACAAGATTCGTATCTTGCTTTGCTTTCTTCTCGGTAGAGTGGGATTCAGTAAGGTTCATTCTGCTCGCTAGGAAAAAATTGAGTCATAAATCTTGCTACTCGAAATCGAAAAATTGGCAGCAATAAATTATCTCTAACTTACCCGTTTTTTCCCTATCTCTGCAAAAACTTTTCAGCTTTCTATTTAACAATCTCGTAAGTTTCTATAGACAAAACTAGTTAAAATGGAAATCGGAGAAAATAAAGTATAAAACATATAGGATCACTTAACAAAAGAACATTGCCAATCTAAGTTTCATTTCCTACAGTTTTACTACAAATGCTCCGTGGCAGATAGTAAAATAGCAAAAAAGGATTAGGTATACAACTTGCAATTAATTAGTATCTGGTATCGTCAGAGTACGAAGAGAAAGTTCTCAATGGAAAATAGAAAAAGCAATAAACCATGCACGTTCATTCATTCACCTTGAATACAGCGGAAGAACCAGCAGCGGTTGCACCCAGAATAACACCTCCGACAGTTTTAGATTTATGAGTTTGTCCGTCCATGTAAGCAAAGAGAGCAATACCCATATTGCTCAAAATCACAGCTAAAATCTGTAAGTTACCATTTCGTTATAAGAATGAAGTTGTACAACGCATCAATTACTTTTAACAAACCCTAGCACATGTGTTAGTTTTCCTTGCACTTAAAAAATTAAGTGCTTTCGTCGATATCGATTTGGCATCAATCCTTATCTCAATTTAGCTTTCTGGAATTACTCGCTTGTTAAATGCAAAAGCACCTCACAAAATCACACACAGAAAATAGTTAAGCAGAAAAGATTACGTACTCGGAGCCCGACGAATTGTTGGTGAAGGACAACCCAGGAGAGAAGGTAGACAAAAGATGTTGTTGTAGCAAAGAGTGCGAGAACTTCCGTCGCTTTGAGGACCCTCAGCGAGGCGACTATCAGCCAGTTGGTCAGCAGCCAAAGACAACAGAGAACCGTACAACGCCCGATAAATTGGACTGTCAAAGTAACAAAGAAATATTCGCAGAAATGCCTTTAGCTTTTGTTTGTTTATGCATAGATTGTTTACTGAGTTAACGTGACGTGACATTCCTATCCCTTCCGTAGACTCAACCGCTATGTTTACACATTTATCCTTGACAGTTGAGTGGGCAGTGCAGAGCAGTCATCTCATTTGTTTCCCTCATTTCCTCTGCAAAGGGTCATTAGGGAGCAGGCAGGGACACTCTCATTCCAATTCAACTCTTGTTGACTTGGATTGGAATCAGAGACATTGATAAACGATACAATTCCCAAGGATCCGAATGCCATGAAAGATAACGATATGCAGATAACCCCGGGCCTAATTAGTGTAGCCAAAATATTAATGATTCAATAATTTATGATATTTTGGGGCCCTACATTCCAGAGCTTAAATTGTGCTTAAATTGCCACAAACGCCAATCTCATTCCGCGGGTCATTCTGCTCATTCTTAACAATTGAAAATTGACCACTAACTCCTTTCCCAACAGCAAATGCGCAAAATACATTTAATAGCTTGTGTCAGTATAATATGTGTCAATAGTCAATTTTCTAATACAATCAAGATTTCGGTTTACGTTTCTTCCACAATCTACTTCCCAACTGCCTATTCCTCAAGGCTTAAGTAAAGCAATTACCCAGCAAGGAAATGATCAAGCTCTATAAGGATAGAATTGCGCCCGAAAAGATATGTACAAACGAGATTATGCCCACTAACTCCATATTATTCTCCAATCCCCTTCCTCTTTACTACTGGCTCCTTGGTGTTCACAAACCATATCCTTATTGTAGTGCAATTCGCCAAGAAAGCATCATAGAAGCATCCTGGCAATAAAACGTTGAAAATTCCGTACATCGCTTTGCCTAGGATTATACTGGGAACCGCACTGGCTTTAGTATGCCACTCCATAGAATTGATGTGCCCCATGAGTTTTCACTCCCAAAAAGACTAATAGGATGCTCATTCATACAATAGTAAAGCACGGCCCAGTATTATGATATGATGCAGTGCAGTGCTCAAGCATCTGTAGGATGGTGTTACAATAGAAAATTTATGCTACAGGGACACGCAGAGGGATATGGGACATAAATTTTCATTTGATTAATAGATTTCAAGTTATTAAGTGCACAGAGATAGATTGCTTCATTTATCCCAAGGAAAATAATACAATTTTAGAGTTTCCGTTCAACTACTTAAGAACTGGCAGGGTAATCTTCCTTTTTGTCATATCTTGCACGAATAGCTATGTCACACAGGCTAAGGTTTTAATTACGCTGCAGTTATCTTGAGTGCAAATTAAATTATTTGTAGAATTTAGAAAAGTCTGATTCAGCTTGGCTTGACTTAACAGGATTACATCAATTCCGCTGCAGGAACTATGAGAAGGTTGTTAGAAAAACTTTATTGTCATTCCGCAGATAACCAATAAAATAAAACGAATAGCCACTCGCTTCATTTGAATCAGACATTAGTCTACTAGAAACGGAACCGAGAGGGAAATAAATGAGTTCGATTCCAGACCAGGCGTATTTCTAATGGGTTCTTCGCTATTAGAATGCTCTTGCCTCCTACCATTTAGAGACTTAACGAGATTGCCAATTTGAATGCACAGAGATATCTTGCAGAAAATGAGTTTTGGCTTCTGTTATCAGTGGAAGCGATAAGAGAGACGATGTGCTGTGTTTTTCCATTTTCAAGTCAACTCGAGCCACGGGAAAGTCAAAGATTACTTAACTAACGTTAATGGAAAGGCAAAGCGTTCCATCTGAGTTGTACTACATACATACTTACTACTAGGAGGCTAAGTTGTGTGCAGTTTCAAGATAGTAGGATTGTAGGAAGGAGTATACAAAAGTCTTGTCATTGCATTTTGTAGAATGTACATACACAAGAAGTTTTCTTCCCTTAAGTCAGATCCACTCTAAGGATGGAAATGGTTAAGAAAAATAGTAATGCCGCACAGAACGCAAAAAGAATATGAAATGTGCTTTCTGTGAATGTAATTTAGGGAGCAGCCTGGAGAAAGTAACTTTCTCTTGCTCTCACTACCATTACATAGACACATCTAGAAGAGACGCATCACATCACATTACATAACATTACAGCAACCTTATTCCTTCAGTCTTATCGCATAAGTTGAAAAGGATTTAATATGTTATCCTCTTCCTCACGTACCCGTACTTTCCTTCACTCAACTCCGACTTGCATTATCTTTCGTCCATTTTTGATGCAAAAGTTGGTCGAAAAAAGAAAAGTGAATTCGATTGAACTTACAGAGAGTCATGCCGCGTTCCCGAAATCCTTGTACCGCATCGGATATCGCCCTGGACATACTTTTCGGTCCTTTACGGCCCATACAAGAGCAGAATCGAACAGTTATCTGGTGGATGGGGTAGAACAGTATGGTGCAAATGGTTAGGATCCAAGCTGTGAAAAATGGTGCGTCGTACACTACAACTGTCTTCACCCCGGTTTTTGGCATGGAAGAACTGCTCACTTCCTTATTAGTCAGACTTGCACTCTGGTTATGATTGTTAAAACTATGAAATCCATTTTGATTGTCACTACCTAGCCCGTTAAACGCATTAAACACTTTCGAAGAGTCAAATGAAGTATATGTGAAAGCCGTTGTCGACGGTTCTTCGGGGATTTTCAGGTTCTCCGTGTAGATGTGCCGGGTGATGTAGGCTCTTTTTATTGAATGGATAACCGCCGTCCAGCAGCAGCCCACAAGAATGGAAAGGAATAATCCACAACATAACTGAAAAAACACAAAATCGGATTAGCAATCACTAAAACACTTTGTCCATGCTTTTCTCCTTAAACAGTGACAGAGAAGGAGAACAATAAATGTTTTATTTTCTTCCAACGAAAAAATGGGATGTTAAAAGCAGTTTAGTTTGGCCACCTCATCCTCTCTCTGTCAATGTAAAAAACGAAAGGTTTCCATTTTCTCCTGGCACTGTGTCAGGTTTGTGGACACAGTTTGTGGCCTTCCTGAACCATTCTGATGGTGACTTATGTAGAAAAGAAAGTTTTATGGGGCTGTTCGTCCTTATTTTAGACAAAAGGAGGAGCCTAGCTGTGTAAATCCCTGATTCTTAGCATTTCGAATCTTTATAGAGTTATGTAATAGCCGCAGTTTACTCTCTACAGAGTAGATTTAAACGTGTCGTATCTCTCCTGTCTATCTAAACCTTTCACCTTATACAGAAACTACAAAATATGTATATGCTCCAATGGGGGAAACCGTTCATTATTCCAGATTCACAACAATAGCAACATTCCCAGTTTTCTCTGCTTAATGGCTTTGTGAGGAAACTAATGTGAAATTGTCCGGATGATTTTATGACTGTGTAAATCAACAGAACATTTAAAGTGAAACTTTCTTTTCATTCTACATAAATCCATCTGCTTTGCTAATCTACAGGAACAGATTTAAATCGGAAATCTACATATCTCTTTACATGTGAATAATATGACTTTATTTTTAAACAATGTTTGGTGTGATGTTTACATTATTGATTTACTTACAACAGCAGTCAATGTCATTATTAGAAGTCAATATTATCATCTACTACAATGTTCCCTACATGCATGAATGACATTTATAGTTTAACTTTCTGCAAACTTTTGCTTGAGACAGGATCTTGGGGCATTATGAAGTTTATAAATCCAAAATCTGTAGAACTTTGATAATTTTATACAATGAGAAGCTACAATTTTCCCAACTTTTCATTTCACTAAGACGAACAGAACAGATGCCAGTACATGTGTCTAATCTGGCATATGAATTACTTAGGCTAGGCTTTGTGTAAATCCAAAAGATTTTAATAAGTATTAGTTTTGTGTACTCCGTTAACTTTTTCTTGAACTTGCAATTTCATATCTATTTTTGGCTACAGCCTTGGAGAAATAAAATTTAGCGAAAGAAAACTTTCCTCATGAATTTTGCAAATGATTAATTATTAAATTATATGCATTCATAAGTGATGTTAAAAAACTAGGTCAAATCAGATTGGTTGTTGAGATAACATCATCAGTATTTGTTGGATAAGCAAAACGAAAAGAAACGTTGCAAAAGGATAGTCCATTAAAAATGCAGGAGCACTCGGAAAGTCGGATATATAGGTTCTTGAGCGGAAAATTAACGGGATCAGTACAGCATAGTATTTAGTACACAAATAAGCACAAGTGGAATGAACATTTATAAATTATGTAAATTTAGTATAGAAGTACCTGATTTACCTTTTGTACTGCAACGAATTGACAGATCGGACGATCTTTGTACATCGAATCGATTCGGAATATTTGCAATGTAATCAGCAAGTTAAACTTAACTAATGTTCATGATAAACGTGCACTTTACTTGGTAGGCCATTTTCCCTCAATAAATATTCAGATCATCTCAGTCAGAGATTCTAATTATATTCCTCAAAATATTTTCCACTTCTCGAAATAATGGCAGCTAAAATATTGTCTTCTTCAGGGATGATTGCTGATCTTTTGTTTAGGAAGGTTGCAATATGTCTAACATTAATTTGCAATCGAAAGCATGAGTTTTATAAGATGCTCTTTTACGATATTATAATATAATGATGATTTGGTTGTAAAACTAACTATAAAAACAAGAGAAAATGTCTGCAATTCGCCTAACTTCTCAATTATTAATGAATTTTTGTCCTTTGCTATTAGTTAAGAGGATACTCAAAGCCTACATACTGGTTGTTACATTATAGTTAACGTAAGATACTCATGTATGTATGTGTTACAGGAAATTTGAACTCTTAGGACATATACATACGTCCTAGGATATTTGTATTTTCAAAGGTCAGAATTGTCAATTTTATTGAACCTAACTTAATTTAAAAGATTTCG
>JABASH010001863.1:0-23232 GCA_019776445.1 Tomocerus maximus | reverse complement strand
GTGCACGGAAATTTCATTGATTTTGACTGTTATGTAACAGCATTAGTCCTATTTTCTGTTTGTGAAAAATGCAGATACAGATGACGTAATGAAAGGCATTTCTGTATCGATTGCCAATTAATTATAAAATTATCCAATTTGGTAGTAGTTTGTAGTGTTAGTTTATTAGTGCTGTTAGACATTCAGATAGACACTACATAGTATTTCAAAATCCAATCACTGACTTTAATGGTTTGCATTTGAGTGGAAACCCAAGGCATAATCGGGAAATTGTTTTAACGGCGGAGCATAAAACTGGCACTTGATGGATGAATCTACTCAATAGAAAACGCGTTACAAAAACCCTTTCCAACAATTCGCAGTATTATTATTCGCAGTATTATTTTTATAATCATATTATTCGTAAAGTAATGGCCCAATTTGAGTGGGACTATTTTATTTCTTTTGGAAATACATTGTTTAAGTGGGCTTTTTATCAATTTTGCGTTAAACACTTTAAATTTTGAAGAAATTTTGGTTTTTGAAACTTTTTAAACTGCTATTCAAGCGCCCTGTTTCTGCCTCGTCCGTAGGACGGTAAGCTTACTAGTTTTTCAATAAGGACAATGAAACGGGAGAATTTCTAGTATCATTAGAGCCATTATAAATAAAGTTGGTACATATCGGCAGGGTCTGAAGCCGACGCTAATGGTCTTATCAGAATTCTGAATTTTCTGCTCGTGCTCGTTCTTTTCGCGTTTATCGTTCGGGAACGAGTTTTGCTTCGGCAGAGAAAGATTCCACAGTTCGTAGTGTTCGTCTCGTACTACTGTAGTAAGCAGAGTTGTGTAGCCCACTGACTTAACCCAGTAAAGATTCGGGGCAAAGCAACAGTTGTGTTCTGATTCTCTTCGAAGTGACAACTTGAGTCGGTCTGGTCTTGCTCCAGCAAGTAATCTTCTGTGAAAATCATTTTACCTCTTGTTAGGTGTGCTATTCATATTACCTTTCAACACTGGCCTATTTAGATCAACTGAGAATTACTTGGAATCTATGCAAATTTTTGGAACCTGAGTATAAATATTAACATCTAGGCTTATAATCAAGCATATAAGCGTTTTGACACTAATGTAAGTCTTCTTTTTTCGTTATTTCCCTCAGTGCTATAGAATTACTGGCTAATAATTATTAGGTGAAGTGTCTTGATCTTCAGTAAAAGGAATATCACAAGTAACTTGAAGTTTCTTGAAGCGTAACGTTTCAATCGATTTGTTCTCTCGGCTTACTTGAGTCGTTCTCTTTCTAGCACTTTTACTGTATACTTATACATTCAGATACAAAGAATCCTTTCATTCTATTCAACTTTCAAGTGTTTGTCAATTTTACTCTTCAACGAAGTTAATCATCTATAGGATGAGAAGACTTTTGATTTTATCCTTAAGTTGATGGTACATCCCAGTTCCCGTCCCTATCCGTCCCTTTATGCAAAGATTCTCTTTCATCTTAAAAAACATACTTAACTTTTCAAACTGAATTTGAATTTTAGGTTACTGTTTTCATGGAATATATTGGTTCACAGATATCTAGTATCTTTGCCACCGTAGCTTGAGAATGTTTCTTTAATATAGCATAGCTTCAAGAAAAACTTTCAAGAAGCAATTTAAAAGAATTTTGCATGCACATAAAAAATGGGAATGCCCATTACCCAATACACCATACAATGTAGGTAGTTAACTAAATGTTTTTATTTTACAGATATTCGGTGACTTGGAAAGGATTTTTTTCTACAGCTCCCAACTCTCAAGGCTTAACACACAAATTTATTCGGAACGATAATGCCTTTAGCTCATCAATTAGGCGTTCCTTGGGGGGACACTAAACGGCCTCCTCAGCCTAATCTCGTAAGTCTTACAGATATCTACATAAAAATAGTAGTATAAAATATTTACCGACTACTATAATGCTACCGTTATAAACCTTTATGATTATTGCTTTGAGTTTTTGTAAGAGCGAGAGTCACGTATGGATATACATACACTCATTCCTGATAAAAGCTGATAATCTTTTTATGTGTTTCCTTAGGATGTCGAAGAAATGCTTGTGGACGATCATATTGAGGTAAGGAAGTAATTTACTTTGTTTATGTCTTCTGCATAGGCTTTATTTTGTTTTTGTATGTCTCAAAAGTTTTTTGTGCCAACATAAATGTGTTATCATTTGCCACAGAGAGTTCTTATGCATACTTTTTTAACGTTTTCACGAATTTACCCATGCCAAACACGCCATGAGAGAATGAAATGACAATACAACAATTTAGTTCAATATCAGTATAGTTGTATCTGGTAAATAAATTACTTCGAAGGATTCTTGCTATTTACACAACAAGATCAGTACGATGTATTTAGAGTAAAATATTTTGTCTATAAACTAAAGGAATCGTATATAACGAATTTATTTAAGGCCTTGGCCCTGAGGGCGTTACTCAAATGCTATTTAAACGCTGCAATTTCGGGTGTTAATTTTGATTTACCAGGTAATGTTTATACAGATATGCAAACGAATGACAATTTTCATTGTTTCGTCCTTAGTACATCAGAGATTAAATCATATTTAATAGCACAATGCAATAAGTTTCCACATAAATAGCCCTAATACTTATTTGCATGCAATACCAAGTGGAGGAAAACATCTAAAGTTGTTCTACTTATATAGCATGCTTGATTCAAAAAATTCTATTTTGCTAATAGGCCTTTATTAGAAAAGTCCTTGAACATAGAACTCAAGATCGCTGGCTCCCTCGAGAAACTTTTCCCTTGATCAGTATTGCAGACAGAGCGTGAAAGTTTGTTAATTTAGTGAATTTGTTTTAAAGTATTTAATTGATGACAAGCAAGGATTTATATAAGTAAACTTAAAAACAAGGCTGACCCAAATTTGTCAAGTGATGCATTGTACCATTACTATATCATATCGAGTAACATATATTCTAGGTTTACATTTGTTAGTTAATAGATTCAAGCCTTTTGAAATGTAGAGTGAAAGTTGAGACAGATCGGATACCATGAAAGATACGTAATCAATTGAGACAGGCTTTCAGAATGTAGTTAGCTGTAGCTCTAAGCAAGATTCAGTGGCCATTTAGTAATCAATTTCGGTTGTAATGAAGCTTCAGCTTGACTGATATGGAAGGGCAATCGAATTCAAACCAGAAAGTAGCTGGGTAACGACAGATGTAAGAAAGGGGAAATTAAAATTACCTAATTGTGTTTTGTAACCTGTAATAATGAAATGCAATCCTCTGATAGAATTTCCTTGAACCCTGCCATTTTTAATTGCATGCTTTGTGCTGTCCGACTGTTTACGTCACGGTCTATAGTCTATTGCTAAACTACTGATTAGATTAGGCCTACGGTTGTACACATTACACATGTACACAGCTCCCACGTCTTAATTAGAAGTTTCTCCGAAATGCATAAAAATTCAGTTCTGTATGGAAAAGGACTAGATTGCAATAAGGAACAGTTATTATTAATCCGAAATTCCCAATAATTTACTTTTTAATGTCGTATTTGTACTTATTGCTCAAAAATAATTTTGCTGGAATTTCGTAAAGAATTCCTTTCCCTATGGAGAACTGTGTTTGATTTTTAAAACTTGAAATATTAAGCATTTACCAATTACTGTAATATACAATAGTAGTACATTTACACATTTATTATCAGCATAATCAGCAGTATGAGCCTTTGTTATAATGATAATGAAAGCAAAATATGAAAACTTCCTATATCAATGACTGTTAGTGGTTTTATCTCTGCAAATATTAGATAACGTATGGTCACCATACTATGGTGTAGTGAACTAAATAATAGTAAATCGCAAACTTATCAAAACTAAAATACACCGACCTAGTGGTACTTACTCTATTAAAAATTGTCAATAATATATCGTTACTCCGTAGCCCACAGTTTTCCAGTTCCACAGTGGCCGTTAAGTGCTTTGTAACCACTTAGTGTTGGATGAATTTATTAACATTTTTTGTAACCGAGCTGTATTAAGCCGAGCTGATGTATTAAGTATTGAAAGCATTATCTTTATGCACATGCCCCTTAAATAATAAATAAGCATAGATAGAAACATAGTTGATCATTCTATCATCATTTGCATTGCACACAAATAGAATAGTTAAACGTGGAGTATTACCAGGTTAGTTATTGTGGATGAGAAACCTTTTTTCCTATTTAGCCATGTCGTATTTTATGTTTGCAAATTATATGCAATACCTACGGTACAGCACAGAGTATTATTATCTCACAGAATACGTTTGACTGCATATATTTAAGTAGGTAATTAAGTATCTTTATCATCGGCCAGTATCCATCTGTGTGATGTAAATGATCACTTAAATTGATTAAAATTAAAAATGCTTTGTTTTTGTTGCGAGGTAGAGCATGTTGAAGTAATTGCAGTGAAAGTATTGTAATTTATTGGTCACTTGAAACGACATCGTAGGAAATTCAATACAAAACATGATGAGCCGCAATTTGTATATCTCTCTTCTCTGTACGTCATTAATGTTGCAAATTAAACCGTAGGTCATAAATCCACTCACTTGTAAAGCGAGCACCTAAATCGTGTGCAGGTGCTCAGAGTGCAAATCTGTACTCCGAGCACCCATACCTAAAGGTGTTCCGGTGCTCGGGGTATAGATTTATACTACGATTGTATACGAGCACCATAACACACAACTGACATTCTTAGTAGAGCACCTGCAGGTGATCATTGTAACGATAACATAATTTTCATAACATATATCCAAAATCATTTGTGATCATCTGAGATCATTTGTGATCATTTGCAATCATCTGCAGTCTGCAGGTGCTATAAGGTATTCCAGATGTATGTTAGGAGTCAGGGTGCTCACAGTACAAATGTGTCCTTCGAGCACCTATAGGCTATACATATAGGTAAGGGCGCTTGGAGTACAGCTAGATCTATACTCCGAGCACGGGCACACGGTTTAGGTGCTCGCTTTACAAATGAGTCGTAAATCCTGGTTATGAACTGTTACCCTTTACCTATAGTAGTATAGTCGCTGATTACTGCTGATAGTAAGTTTGTAAAATCGGATTTAATTGATGGTAGTATATACCTTGAGCCGATTAAAACGGACTGCACATATTAGAATGTCTATATTTTTTTGAAGCGCATTATGTGTGATATCACGTTGAAAGCATGTGTAAAATAAACTTTGTTTCTGCAATGATGTGCAGGCTACCAGTTAAGTCCCTTTGCAATGACGCGGGTGTAACTTGAAAAATCACAATGCTTTGTTCTTAATTTATATGTATTTCAGTTTTTAACTTTTATTATGAATATGAAGAACAGAGCGGTTAATTTTCCTTAAAAACATTGCATATCCGCATGCTCATTGCATTACTTAGCATATTATGCATTTGGAAACGACACCCATGTGTGCGAAACAGAGCGCACTAAGTGTTATATTATGTTGTTGATAGTGTAGCATAAAGTAGGATTAGTAAGTTTAACGTTAATAGTAATGGCAATGACAAGTCAAGGAGTATTACTTAAAATAAGTAGAGGAACAGAGGATCTGCATTGCAGTAGCGAATAGTGATCCACCTATTATTACTGGCAATTAGAAAGCTACCTAGTTTGCAATTTACGTGCGTCCGTTTCGTTTCCTTTGGAATACGAATATGTAAATGAACTTAATTAGCTAATGGTAAGTTGTCGAGTTGCATAACATCAACACAGCCGAGCAAGTTAGAAGGACTAATTAATGAGTTTCTCAGGAAGAATTGAAGTGCAGTTAACTTAACACAGTAGAAATGAACACACATAGAAAATTGGAAAAGTCTGCCTATTCCGAATTCCAATTATACTTCAGAATAGAATTACTTTGAAGATAGGAATGGAAATGGAAAAAGTAAGCATGTATGCTCAAACTATACAGGAAAGGCGAGATCAGTTGGCCTGATCTGTCTGATACTGCTATTGACTTCAGCTGGCTTTTTGGCATACGCAATCGGGAGATGTGAGACGACTGTGCATGACATACATCCAATCCAAAACAGACTAAGTGAGAATGAGAATGATCGCATTATTTTTTGACCGAAAGTGACCTTTCTTATTAAAATACTTTATTTCGGTGTGCGATTTCAGTTTTTTAATGATTTTTCCTGCCGGCTCCCATAATATGGAATGTTGATATAGTATGAACAAATCCTATCACAAGGGAGTCTAACAAATGAATGGTTGGAATAACAGAAGAAACACTTAAAATTATTTACACAAGTAACCAGAATGCTCTCTCTAACACTAATTGAGATACTGGAAAGACCCTGAACTCATGGAGTGAGGACTCCATATTGCATCTATGCATGCTACTGAAATAAAAGCAAAATGAACTCTTTCTGTCTGTCTGAATAATTCCCCGTATCGAAATTCCCCACCCTAAAGTAAGTTCATTGGTATCTGTATGTACCAACAAATAAGTACATAATTACGTATCCACAAGTGCACAGGTACTGAGGTACTTAGGAAATTAGGTTTTTGGCGAGAATCAAGAATGGTAGATTAGTTGTAGTAACTCGAAAATGACCAAGACAGAAATACGATTATATTTAGCTCCAAAACCAAGTTCGTATACATTTCTCGTAATTTGACTTTTCAACCTAGCTGCAAAATTATGTGACAATGCCAATTACGAGTTGGGTTTATGTAAACAGTTACACGTTTATAGATAAAGTGAATTGAGAAGAAAACGACTGGAGTTTGATGGTCGAATAAGTATGAAAAAAGTGCATGGAGTTTGACAGTTAGGTCCAAGAAATAAATTGGAAACATTGGTCAATGAATTCGAAGTAATTTAATTATCTTACTTGTTATCTGAGAGATCATGAAAGAGATCATGAAAATGTCTTAACAGTTTTTGTGTTCGTTTGTGCAGTGACAAAGTCAAATGATACGATACAACTAAAGAGAGGAGGGGTAAAAGGGAGCAATGGCGCAACGGTAATATTAGTAGTCTGATGAGTGGCTTACCGCTTAAGCTTAACAAAGTAGTACTTAGTTTTAAACATTTGCTCATTAAGTTCGGCTGTTATACCAATGACTGAAAGTGAGAACCATATTTTAGAATGTCGAGCTAATCATTTTGGATAGAAATTATTTTTAGAAACGGTGGTAATGACCAATTAAATTACCTAGGTCTTTGCTGGGTTGAAAACCTCCAAAAGCCTCACAGAAATGACTCATAATGATAGCCTTAGGTCACTCGGGCATTAATTACCAACAATGCCAGTGTTGAGGGAGTTGGCAATGGGCCCGTAATATGGCCTCCGCCCAGTACTATCACTCTGTAGTGAGGCAGTAGTACACTACATAACATACATAACATGGCTACTCATATTATTACGGTGTTTTCTTATCTAGCACTACACAGATGAAAATTAAATAGAGCTCCATTATGTAACTTCCGTTAACTTTTTACAACTCCAAACTGAGCTAATGTAATGGACTATTTCAAATTCAAAATGATGTAAGCTTGTAAAGTTTTTTTTAGCCTGTCGGAAATGTCTGTTGTATTTCCATGTTTTCATGTATTTCACGTTCAGTTGATTTTATCTGTACAGTTGAGATTTGTTGTGCAAACTGACGGGTAGTATAGACGAGAAAAGTGGATTGAGATAGTTTTTGAATTTGAAACTAAATTGTAGAGTTTTTGGCTTTTATGTTGTGCACGACTTGATTCCACGTAGTAGGCACTTTAAGTTCCCAGAAGGGAAATATTAGAAAGACATTACTGTAAGTAAACTTATTGTCAATGTTAAAGCAAGTCTTTTTATTTATTTTATACATCCCATGCAGAACAGAGATAAAGTTCGGGATATTCCTTTTTCGCTTTTTTGTGTAATGTGTTTGCCCAACATTATGACATTATGTATTTGTTTTGAGATGTTAAAAGGCTGTCATAGCATGTAGAATACCAAATGCATAATGTACTATCTATTTACGTTTTTTGGTTGCATTGGGAGTTGAGTTGGTATTCGCTAGAGAATTCGTGGTATCGCAAAATGATGTTTATGTGTCTGTAGCTGAGCGTTGGAAAAAGTAAAACAAACTGCAGTTGGTTGTTGGCTTACTATCTAGCAAAACCCCAATTTGGAATTTCCATTTACTCATTCCTACTTAAGGTTTTTATTGCTTGACTGAAGACTGTGAAGACGCTCCTCGGCTGTAAGTGCTCGTCTCAGAGTTATTCGGACTCATTGTGTTGGCTTATACATCTGCTCTCCACTACCTTAGCAAAGGTATAAAAATGTGATTATTTTTAGAGAAATTGTTAGTGCCACTACGTCTTTTATTTCTCGTTTCAAGATATAGATGTTAAAGAAGCTGCGCCAGACAGACATGACATGACATTGCACTAAGGAGAAATTAAATTCAACTACTGGGGTGCGTTTTACGACAGCGACGAAAACTACTACTACTACTTCTGTTTTCAATTTTCTGTTCTTTTCTCTCTTTCTAATGTGCTTAGTACTGACGCTTTGTTTTGATGCATGTCTCTTAGTCTTGCCTCTTTGGTACTCAACTACAATAGTATTATTAGGCACCTATATGTACGTGTGTGCATATGTATAGGTAGGTTCATTTGTATTAAACTTGAAGGCTAAAAGTAAGTAAATAAATAAATTTTGACGACTTGGCTTCATCATATCTTTACTTGATTATAAACATTACGTGCACATGCTATTATGTATGTAGAGCCATGAAGCTAACTGAAATACTACGTAGCCACTACGTTCGCACAGGCAGTGCTGCTTTGTAGATAACATCATGTATCCTACTAATACACAAAAATTGATACAAATACAACGATTACGATTACAAGTACTATAAACGATGGCCTTGCCTTTTAATGTAATCTAACTCAATTACTCAAGGGCATAACTATGCAATAAATACTATTATGTAGAATTGTAGACTTGCTCCTTAAGCCTATGATCCACTGCATTACTAGCTATCTGATAAATTGATAGAGCAGGGAAAGCAGACATCTGAGCACGTATTATGCATACACTATTAATTTCATGTAAAGCAGAAAACGGGAATGAAAGCACACGCAGAGGACCTTATAGTAAAACAATCTGTAGCAGGAAGGTGAGGTGTATTTTGGGAATTGTATTTTGCAAGCTTATTCTTGTTTTTGGTTAAGTACAAGCACAGCTGTCAATGTCATTAATATACGGCATATTAATTGCATCTGTTCGTTTCCAGAATTCAAATGGCTGTGTGAGTATGTGTGTGCGGATTGTTCCTTTTAACCTTATTATTATCAGTTGGGTGAATCGTTGATAGTTATTTGGTTTGAAGTTCGTTTTCGTGACGAGAATGGGTTGGGCTGTTTCTCTGAAACGAATAACAGCAGATTGAAATTCCTCGAGAGATACTACCAGCTTGAATTTACAAGGTTGGCTTGCGACTCGAAATATTTGTTTTGAAAAGCTAGGATTTTCTCCAATGATGTACCTATTTATATGTAGTGAAATTGCAATTTTATTTGTTTTCGATGATTCTGATAGTCGTGTTTGAGCACCGATTTGATTAAATTGAACTATAGTTGAACTGAACCAACAATATCATCAACAATATCTACTGAAATCCGAAAGTCTACTGTTTGCTTTGTAGGAAAAAGCTTTAGTAGTGGACAATGTATTCTTTCTGCCTGTGTTAAGAGTGGCCTTGTTTTTGTATTATCAACTATGATATATTTTGTGCAATGAATACATATACCTATTAACATTGTAACTTACAATTGTTTTTCACTACTCTAGACCTGAATTCAGTAGTGGCAAATAATAAAGTATCACGTATTTATTTAATTACTGTTGTGTTGGCTGTGTGAACGATTAACATCGAATCTGGAGTTTTAATTGTCAGATGTATATGCCAGTAGCAGACACAATGCGGAAAACTTAATACGTTCGAAACAGAATTGTTTCCACGAACCGTTTGCTTCCATCTCCTTAACCCGTTTCTCGGAAATGTTATATTTTGTCTCAATTACATTAGAAAAACAAAAGCAAACATTTTATGATGTGACTTTAGCAAAGTGGCGTGGTTGGCATATAGAAACAGAAACTGGGATGCATGACTGAGACGAGCGAGTAATACATGATTGTGTAAGCAGTTGTTATTTTGCGATTGGAGTGCACAGTCTACTCTACTGTGGCCAGCAAAACATAAAGTCACGTTTCTCTCGGATAGTTTTTGCTGGAGAAGACAGAAATGGTATGTTTGTTATTCTAAAGAGACGCTTTCCCAATGTTATTCCAATCCACTCCAGCTTCGTAGTTTAACTTCCACTTCAATTTCACCGCTGTATTGCATTTCCTTTCGTCTACACTCACAATTCGTAGGTATGCATGCATAGCAGTCAAGGGCTTGAAGGAAAGTTACGTTTCCATCCTCCTGTTACTTTCACCGCTAATTTTTTCGTGTGGAAAGAAATTAAATACGATTTTTGTATCCTATTTCGTAATAAACTTAGTCGTGTCTGTAGATATGTCTTTTCGTATTACTTTGTTTGGAACAATTTTCGCTTTATTCCCCTAGTCTTTTATAACTTTTCTTGTAATATTGTGTTTAGGACTTCTAGGTGTTTTTTACATTTGATTAATCCCGACGCAAAACTAAAATAGACACGTTTCAGATGAAATTATTGTTTGATGTAAGCTAAAGTAAGCACTTGATTCTCTTATCACGAACGTTACAAAACGTAGGTATATAAAATTATGGCATGTTATTATTATCACTAGTCATCTTAGCGTAAGCTAGGAGTGTACTGTGCAATGTGTGCAATGTAGATTACAGCTTTTGTTGGCCTTCGACTTCTATCAGTTAGATATATCAGTCAAGTTGTCAATATCCGTATTAATATGGTTAGATTGACAGTAAGTTTAGGAATTGACAATACATGGTTGAGTGGGTCTCGGGAATTTGATTCTATTAGTGTTAGATACAGTAGTGTACTTAGTTCCTGTAATTGGCGATGATTTGATGTAGCTACTACATACACTGCACTGCAAAATCATTGCCAATTAGCATTCCATGTTAACAAATAACAAATTGATATTACCAGCATTTAATTCCTTACGTAACCCTTCTATCATACCCTAATACTAATTATAACTACTAACCGAATTACGCTATGGAATTTTCTATAGTACACTTTTCAATCAATTTTATGTTTTACATTCCGAGCTCTAAGTAAAACTTTTTATACAATTTCTCAATTTCCAATTAGGAGTGTAGGAAAAGTGCACTACAACAATCAAACATTAAAATCACGAGCAAAACCCAAAAAGAGTCTTTTCGTGTTTTGCCGGTACTTTTACCGGTACAAAGTCATGAAAATTGCAAATTGATAAAATGGGAATGATAAGTAACGGCAAAGAAGTATATTAGAGTGTTGATGAGAAAGCATCTTTATTATTGATGTACGTAGTCCTTGCTTGCGCACGACAGTACTGTATATAGCGCACTAATTCCAGTTCAATTAATACTAAAACTGTAGTTAGTACTATGGAGTACATTTAATTACATTTTGTAGCTTTCGTTGGAATTATTTGAGCTAATTATAGCAGCGCCATTGTTTTACTGTAACCATTAGTGTGCTATAAATGTGGTGAAAATCTACCACAAACAAGTGCAGTAAGTACTTGGAACGTTTGAGGGGAGTCGTCTGGAAATATACATTGTCTAAGAAACTTAGAAAACACGTTAAGTATAAGATGCTTGCCTTGTTTCTGGTTTTGAGATGTCGTGCAAATGACAGGGACAAGGCCCAAAGTCAATTAATGTAACAGTGGTACTACTATATTTATATTTGCACTTCATGGTGTTGATTATGCAGTCTTTTTGGAAAGCATAAAGACAATAAGGATATATTAGATGCTGGCTTTGGGTTGGTGACGTAGTTTATGTACAAATTGTGTATTAATAGGAATTCTGGGAAAAGGCTGTTCTGGCTTGTTTACTTACGCTTCAGATGATCATTGGTGCTTAAATAACTTAATTAAGTTTGCTAACGGATTTTGTGGTGAAAAGGTAATAAAAAATACATCTAATGGTACGATCAATACGGGAGTGTAGAATAAAACCTCTAGAGACCACACTATCTTTAAAATGAATTTCTGGTGGATTGAATTTTTAAAGTTTTACTTAAATTCTACCTGATTCAGTTGTTTGTAACCTTCGTCGTTAGTGTATTATTACTTGATGCCTATATAATTATCGAGAAAGCTATATAAAAACCAGTAAAGTCATATTGCAGATTGTTGTACAATATATTGGGCTAATGTAGAAATATTCCATGATAATGATTAGTTATTCTATAGTGCTGGGGTGACTACAGGACTTGGAGGGAATAAGTCACCGAGTCCCTAATGCATTTTGCGAAAGTTAATGAAGTTAGAGTAAGTGGTTTATTTTACGTCTATCTTTAAGGGAGCTTGACGCAGACTGAAGGGCGAAAGAGAAAGTCTGTGAAAGTAGGTGAAAGATACTATCTGGGGAAAGAATAGTATTTAGTCAAGTAGAGTATTGCTTGAGAATGGGGCAAGTATCTGTGGCGGAGTGTGTCTTTTACGCGAGACAGATAAGGTAAAGAGGATCAAGAAGAGGAAAGTAATTCTAACCCAATGCAATTGAAGATCTGCTGGGGATTTGAGCGTGATACTACTTTATGTTGCTACTCTATGTTGACTAAATAGATTCTTCTATCTTCCTTTTGCTTTCTTCCCTATAATTATGGTATTGTAACTTCCATAGCCAATTGTTAAGTAAAAGGTTTAAATTTTTCTGATGTTTTTTTGCATCTGCTCTGAAGCACAATATTAGAAAAACAAGAAAACTCGCGTGATTTAAGTAGATGGCTTATAGAAACCTGTATTTCAAGCAATTACTGTGGTAAAATGACAATTTTATTGATCTCGCTTGAAGTAACAATAAGTCGGTAGCATGTGGGAAAAGGCGAAAAATTTCTAACTGGAGACATATGTTCTCGTTTAAGACACATATGGTCTGGATTTAAAGTAGATTCTCAGAGAAAGGGAAAGATGAGAATTCCAGTTGGATGTGCTTTTTGCAATATAGTGTTGTGTGCTATATAGCGTTGTGGGAGACATTTGTTATAACATAGATACCGAAAGCAGGGCTAAGCAAGACCAGTAAGTGAAGTTATCTGTATTAGAAATATTTCTAATACAGTTTGTACACATGTAGACACACGATATACTTACATGCATACAGCTGGCAGTATTACTTTCCAGAGAAAGTTTTAGAACCTGATAGCTCTGTTATATAGTTATATATTACTTCAAAGGCTCGCAAACACTATTACTTTCTATGAATTACGAGCTACATAACATAGCTTTAGTAGGTAACTAAAACTATATGCTATGCAGCTAAAGAGATAGAGAATGTTAGAACTATGACTGCGTACTGCTTGATAGCACAAACTAAAATTTCTCAATACATGTACCACATAAAGTACGGTATGCAGTTTAGCATGGAGTCCTCTGAAAACTCATTCAAGCTTGGATATTATAGCGGAAAAGTAATCCAGTAATACACATAAATTGTAAATATTTTTAGCTCCAATATTTTTGCTAAAGCAATGCACTCGTGTTTTTTTCTGGCATAAATCTTTTTTACATATCTTAGTTGTATACAAGTACGAAAAGTGTATTTGATAATAGCAATCTAGAATGTCAATAAACCAGACGCAAGGAATTTTTGACATTTTCCTTTAAAAAACATCTTTCCTTCGTTTCTCAATGCACTGTCTGTACTGTTTTCACTGACGCTACGATTAAGTACTATATTGCTTTTTATCTGTACCTATTTTGTTCATGATATACTTATTATCAGGTCATTTTACAAATTATTTGCCAATAAATTAAATTGGAAGAACACTCACAGGTTTGTTGTTTTGTTGTTGGAAGAAATTCAATGATAGGTACCATCTGGATATGTTTTAAATGTAAAGACGTCTCTATTTTTGTATATTTTTATGCAGAGGGTGAGAAAAATTGTCTAATTGGATTTATTAAGATAGTACAGCTGTGTATAGCGTAGATAAATAAATTGTGAGGGCGAGAGAGAGGAGAGATTTATAAGTAGTAGGTTGGTTTTATGGCGCGTCTTCTCTCACGTTGCGTTATTTCAATTAAGCAAGTTGGCCACCTACTCAAATTAGAGATGCTATTATGGTCAAAACTTACATATGTTCTATATCCAGTTCTTTACTCAATGTATTAAATCATGCGCATCAACAACAACATCTATGCTTTGATTACACATTCTAGGAAAAAATAATATTCATTGATATCCTTTCTGATAATATAACCATGAATGAGTGTCAGTTTAGATGGGAAAGTCATTAAATTACACGTATTGAACAAAATAATATTATATATATGTAAGGTAGATGTAGGGAATTGTCTGATGCAGATATTTTCATATAGGTATGTCTATTGTTTTCAATTAGCGATTGCTATCTACCTTATTCGGTTCTGTTTGTTTTGATGTCGATGTTTTGATGTAAGTAACGTTGCATTTATTGCTTCGTTTTCAAGTATGTCAGTCATGAATTTCACATGCAGGTGTGCCATGAGTACTGTCTGGTGCTAGTAAACATTGACTTAGAAATGTTTTTAGTTTTCGGCGCATGAGACTTGAGATGAGAGCAATTAAGTCAAGTAAAATAGTTGCAATTACAATCCGCCTTGTATGATCAAAAGGCAAAATTTTTCGGCGCGTACATGTTCTAATGATTTCCAAGAAATTCTAATGCTGTGCATGTCTCTTCTACAAGAAATCACACTGATGTGACAGAAAAGGAGGCAAGTGTCGTCAACTTCATTACCTAAATGTAACTATTGTTGCAGCAACTGCAAACCAAGGATGATTGGTTCATAGCGTGACTTGTGACTGCATTTCATTAAACGAGCGAAACGTCCTTTACGCTGTTGTGTGAAAGTCATCTATGCTTCGAAATCAAATAAAGACTGATACGTGTTTATTGCATGGCTGCATAAACTTTAGTAAACCTTCAATCGATGTTATAATCCTTTTGCCGCTTTGTAACTGGTACAGTAAGCATTAAAAATTATTGTCAACAAACCTTCAAGGAGAACTAATGTTATAGTGTATCGATTCATCATTCCATTTAGTCCTAATAGTGTTATTCCGGTCGGAAATGAAAACGGACCTAGGTTTTTATAACAAAAGTTACATTTTTGTAGGAATCTGCATTGACTTTATCCTGGATATAATTTGATGTCTAAAACTGCTGTCAATTATTTACATTTCTTAACTTGCATTTTATCAACGTGACTTTAGATTGGCCTGTTTAGTTTTCCTCTTCGTTGTATGTTAAAGTACACAATGCTAAATTGCGCATCGCCCATCCCCGAAGTTAATGTACAATGCAAGATTGTAAGGAACATGGATATTGAACGGAATGTGTGACAGTGCATTTCTATGTAGGGAACGTCTGAGTTGTGTACAAAAGCCTAAGTTACCTATAAATTGTTAATTTAGAAGATTACAGGATAATACAAAATTGTCCACCTTATGAAGTAATGTTCGTAAGAAGGATGCTCCTACTCGTTTAGTGGCACAATTCGATCGAATATGATATTATACATGTACTAGGCCCCCAGTACTGTTATTGAATTTCGAAAGGTACAATATTATTTGGTCTACTTTCGAAAGATGCTAGCCCAGAGTTAGTGGAGATTGTGTTAAGTAATATAGATAGGCGCCTGCGCACTGCACATTTTAGGCACGCCAACCAACCATACATACAACATCAGTACATATCTCTCTCTCTCCCACCAAACTTTAAATATTTTTATATAAGTAGGATGTTGTAGTAGTCGATTCCTTTAAATATGTGATACAACATACTTAAAGTCAGCGTGGCTGACTCACTTAGTATGTAAAAACGTGTATATAAATGCAGGATATCTACATACAGACGTAATTTCTCCATTTGGTCCGAAATAATCACTTTTTGTTTTGTTGTTGTAACGCCTATTTTACATGCAAGATGGGATTCTGTTTGAGTGGTATTCATTATGCATGAGGACTGAGGCGATGACGCAAGTAGGCAGCAAAAAACAGGGCGATGCCCATATTTCTCTACTATTAGTATTACGGACGACAAAGAAACGAAATTAGATTGATTTGCATAATGAATTGGGAGAAGTTGATAGCTCAGAATAATAATAATTGTAAAGAGTGCTCCACTTCGGTATCAACATAACATACAGAAGTAGGTTTCGAATTCGAAAATAAATGCACTGACATGGCTGTTGTTATTAATGTAAACAAGATACAGTGTAATATGAAATGCCTTTGTCACAATTGTCTACACCTATACGGATTATGCTTTTTTGTGTGCATTGCATGCATAAACTTTAGGCAAATAACTTTTTAGACTGCTACTGCATCTTTTTATATCATAGCAGTATGTGTAGTAAGTTGGGTAGTGGGGGCTTTGTTACAAATGTGTTTTGCTGCATTAAGGGCAATTCTAAGTGAATTCACTCGGATCACATTAATTGCTGTGCATTATAAGCGCTACAGGCAAAATTGTGCAGTTATTTTATGAGTTCAATAAACAAGTCGGCAGCGTATGTACTATCACTATTCTTAGTAATGTAAAATGGAGTTGTAAAAGACTAATTTGTAAATCAATCAAAATATTAATGGCTCAATCGCACCGTTTCGCTTACGTTTAATGTCAAATGTATTTTACTGTTCTAAGAATTGACACAACTATAAAGATTTTATTTTGCAGTAGGCCAATTTTATTGCACCGGAAAAACGAAAGGATTTTGTAGTACCGCAATTTGCTGAAATGAGTAGTACACATCAATCCATTAGCAAGGCAGAAACGCAACTATTAAAAATTTCTTTTGTCGTAATTGACAGTAATTGTACAAACGAGGGCACACCTTTACGGAAAATACGTAAAGAACACATATAAGTTTATTTATTTTCCTTTTCCATGCTTGAGTTACTTCACATTCGCAATTCACAATCCAACTTATCCAATGGAAAAACCAGCATCGACATTAGAGATAAATGTAAGTCTTATAAATTCAGTCTGTATTTTACGAATATATAACATTTATTGTAGAATTGGAATTGAAAGCGGATCTTTGGACATAATTCTCATTTCTGTGTATACAAAGTTTGAGCGAATTGACTGAAATGGATTTCTTAGGCACCATATGATAAGCATGATTACAATATTGTATAGCATAAACTAGATCTCCCCGAATTAAGGACATTTGAATGCTGTGACTAGAGCAGCAGCACACTAATTTGTAATTTCGTTTGAAATCGGCTGTCGCCCTAAATTAAATTCCGAAAGAGGGTTAATTCACGTTGCAGTGATGTAGATAGAGGCATATAAGTACTTCTTTGATTGTGTCCAATTTCCATTGCATTAACATACATTATTATTAGATCATTACATGTATGGGAGTGTAAGGGAAGTCGTATGTCATATGGCAATCGTATGCTAATCATAAATATTATATTATTAGTGCTGAAAGCAAATAGCACTAAAGCAAACCTTTAGTAGTAAATTCATGGCATAATAAGATTAGGGATTAGTGTTGGTTTAGCCGTAGATTAATGTGGTTTTCCTAGTGTGTTAAGAGCTGTGATGTATTCATGTACACATATGAGTCCTTGCTAAAAGTTTTTATGAGAAATTCCAATTTCAAGACCTTGATGGTTGGACGGGGCACATAGTAATACTATCACTATCTATATTCCAGATAGCACACACACATTACGAGTCACTCAACTAGTTGACTTGACATGACAGCAAAGTAGATGAATCATATCTTATAAAGTATCTGTCTACGTAAATCGTTTTAGCACTCGCGATATACATTTCCTATTATAGTAAAAGAAAATTCATTTTACGAGAGTCTGTGTCTCACCGACAAGTCTACTTGTCTATTGTTATTTTTACCGCATATACATGAGACAAGGTAGTCGACTGACAGATCACGTATACGATGTCTGTTTGCATACATATATCGATAGACCAAATGGGCAAGTGAGCTGAAATAATCAATAATAGCTGTTCTTGTAGATAATACATACTTGTATAAATTGTACATGGGTAAGTTTGGGAAATCTTTCGATATGCTTCTACTGATATGATAATAATATAGGACATTAGTCACGTAATATGGATTGGTTTTCCCAAGCTCATTTTGGTTGTCACTTCCCTTTCTTCCATCCACATGATCAATCTATTATACTTACAGTTACAGATCTACAGAGTTGCAAATAAAATGGAAACCCGAGGGATTTATTATGAATACTATGTTTTTCTAACCATTTATAGTTCGTATTCCTATAGCTCTGACTCATAAAACTCATAAAGCTGAATAGAAAATAGAAAATCCAGAATATATCGCATTTATTAGGAGTTGGCAGGCAGAAATCCAAACCAACTCACAATATTCCCCATTTTTTAGAATATAGTCTCCTGCTGGGACTTTGGATCGCGGTACTTATTTATAATTCAGCCTTACCAGATACGAAAGTATGCATAATAACTATTGGCTTTGACTGGGAATGCTGTTGAGCATATGGATTTTGACTTTTGCATTTCAAAGGCATGTAGCTAGTGAATGTGCTAATACATGAATACATTATGCAGTATATTCTACTAGTATTAAAATCTCTCTCGCACTATAAATTATAATAATATTAAATCTGTTCTAAGTACTTATGTCGTATGTTCTAATTCTCCAGTCACTTTTAGGAGGCTTGACTAGACTAGAAGTTATAAATGTGTAATGAGACATGCAGACGAAATTACAGATGGGGTTATTACTACGAATCATGATGGAAATAGTTATGGAATCACGTTGAACAAGTATACTTGTGCATCTTATCTTCCTATATATGTGTAGTTGGTTCATCTAACTTGGTTTCCTCGTCTCTTTTCTTCTCTCTAGTCCCTCGCCTGTCTTTTGTCATAGAGTACTAGCTAAATTGCCTCTACTCCACAGGTCTGTTTTATCATCAGGGTGGCTGATCAGACTCGCATCACATCTGATTGTCATCCAACTGAATGCTAGACTTCCTACTGTGCAAAGATTCTTGTATTTATTATAGTAGTTCTGCTTTAGCTATCCCGTCTGTAATATAAGCCGAGCCTGTCATTCTCAACGACGTGATTATCAGATCCGGAGCTTATTTTCTAGCTTCACTTTTCACTATACCTCGATTACATGCTATATAGATACGGCTCACTAAGGTATATTTTATTTCAGTATTTTTGCGCACTTACAATAATGCATTGATTTTGTCTTCTAAGGAGTATATACACGTAAAAGGAAAAATTAACCATGACCATTTTATTCCACTTAGCAACATGGACGGTCAGATGCCATTTTAGGAATCTATGTGTGAGAAATAAAAAATTGCAGTCATTGCCTTCTTGGAATTAACTCTCTTCTCTTAATGTCTGCTATAGCCAGCTACTTGGAAAATGTCAAACCAGATGGGACATAATGCGATTATTGACACTCATCTGAATGCATAACTTTATTTGCATTTGCGAGGCAGACAGCTTTAAATTTTGAATAAGTACGAGTAAATCTGTTTATTGATAATTTATATCTTATACGGGTCGCATACAGATACAATGTTCATACTATAGTAAATAGTAAATAGTTAACATACTATAGTTAACAATAATAATTTTATAAGATGATAGGGTACGGGTGCGGCTGCTCTTTTGCTAAATAACAAGCATCTGTTATATTATGGTATATGCTAATCTATATGCTACATATATATCATGAATCATGATAGATCGTTCTCTTGATCATAATGGTGATGAAATATTTGAGAAAATTACAATTACACTAAAAATACTTCAGTATTCAGCCAAGGAAATGACAGTATACTTAGTTGGGATGATAATGCATTCTTTATATAGCGTTAATTTTGTATCTCGTTCTGTTATTATTATTAATATTTATGCATTTGAGTTTGAATGAATTCAAGTTTGTTCTTACGAAAGCTGTACTTTCCACATTACAGTAAAAACTGATGGGTCAAAGTCGTGTGATCACTTAAAATTCACGAGCTGTAACCAGTTATATCTACCTAAGTAACTGAAACTAGTAGTGTCATATACATATGTTTCCATGAGTTGAATCTATATGGATAAGATCTGTAGTTGTAATGCATAAATGTATGGGGAAGCTTGTAGTTTACTTTGGTTATATCTTCTATGTACTTGTTGGATGCTGGATCGGTCAGCATCAGGTCATGACGTTACGACGCAACACGCAACTCCAATCTTTTCGAACAAAATAAATGTCTTAAGTTTCTTATTATTTGGAAAGCTTTATCTTTTCATTCAGTAACTCAATAGTTAGTACATCATTCACATTGTGAATTGCTATCATTGTTAAAAGTATCTTTTTTTGGACATCTAAATATCATTTAGGTATGGATTGCATTTGGTAAATCATGTACTGCGTACTATAAACGCATATAGGTATGGTATTCTTTAAACATTTTCTAATTATTGCTTTGTTTTTGCTTGTGTTCAGTTAGTTAGTGTAAAGAATTTATCGACGGTTGAAAGTTATGCTATATTCCTCATTCCATCACACAATACTCAAGTGTGTGATTTATGGTGATGTAAACGAGCTAATTATTTCTGCGAATTGGAAGACATGTACTGAGTAAAGTTCATTGCAAACTACAACTTCAATTATGATGAACGATTGCACTAATATTAGAATAGATCCTTGAAGAAAATAGTTGAATAATAGGGCTAAATACTACAGCTAGTTTAACATCTGGAGTGACTGGTAGAGGAGATATAGATAATCAATTTCATCTTCCTGGAAATAGAAAAAGATGGGAAATTCCACTTTGATAAAAGCGTAATCGCTTGCAATAATAAATACATAATTGTGGGCTAAAACCGTGTCCTATTATGATATAATATCCCCAACAAGCGAAAACGATTCTGGTTTTCCCTCTAACCACAAATTTTGATGTTTCGACTGTAAACAGCTGTTGAAGGAAATATTCTACGACTGTGTTGAGTATGTTGCCTTGAGAAATGAATTCTCATCGCTGAAGCAAGCCAAACGAAACGACAAAAGTCAAGTAGGTAGGTAATGTAATGCTGAATCTCAACCAACCTCAACTGATTCTTTGGTTGTCATGTCTCATGCTACGTAACATACTCAACTCAGCACAGTCACTCGACTCCTCTATTCTCGCATAAAGCAAAGTAACTTTGAGGCAGGCTAAGTGAAGTATGCATATCATCATATACAAAAGCTTGAAGCCAAACCACCAAGTTGGCTAGTGAGTTAGCGTTTTGCATATCAGTTTTAGAGATACAACTTTTAAGCATTTATCCGTTCATCAGCTTGCAATACTCTTACAGTAAACACTAAACACATATTCACAGATTTTTGCATCGTATAACAGAAGGTACTATATCTATATGAATCTGCTTACAAATCGAGCGTATTGTGAAGTAAAATACATGATAAAGCAATGTAGTTTTTTAGAAAGTTTCCTTAAGTTCCGGCTACTTTGGCTTACCATAACATATTGTAGAATGTATAGAATGCAGAATGCAAACCACTCGATTTGGATAAGTAATACGTTTACGACTGCACAGATAGGTCGTATTATAGTATACTTGTATACATTCCCTGCATTAATTCGTCTTTACATTCCCAGTCGTATCGTTAGTGAAGTGACTACAGATATTTACCAGTGAGTCATGCATTTATACGTTTATTCGTGAAAAGTCATAATACTCTCTACCAACTTGTACTATGTAAGGAAAATTCGCAATGAAAATATTGGATATACTCATCTTGTCTTCTGTTCACTTCCAACCAGCTCAGACGACTCGTCACGTCGGTTGACTTTAACCATAAAATAGCCATAGCAGAGACAAACGTCTTTGGAGTGAACATTACATCATAATAGCTAATCGATAATACTTATTGTAGGATCGAAATTCATTAAATGGGATGTTAAGTCTCATAAATTATTAGGATTTTGCCGTATTCCCATATAAGGACATCTAGCCAAACCTTCGTTACAAGTTCCTAAGTTGACATTTTCAAATCCTTTGTGCTGCTGAGCTCAGTGTTGTGGCTTTCAGTGATTTCAACGTTTTTCATCTCAATCCACTCAACTCTCAGGCTGAGAAATTAATTGCTGGACGCGACGCACGTTTCTGCCCATTGTCACCAATCTGACATTTTGCTGAATCCTACTATACACTCTGTAGACATTTCTGCAGATTGCACAAAACTTCACTGTATCTATAAATTATAAGGGATACATTGAGTAATTTTGGAAGGAAAGGATTGGATGGAAATGTCTAGGTGGAAACGAAACACATTTTAGCACCGGAGTCGGTGACAAGAAAGACAACGCAATCACTTTTATCTGGCTGATTAGGATTGCGTGTGTGTAAAGGAAACCAAACCTCGGCAGACCAAACAGAGAAGCCTTAGAGACAGATAGACAGATACAAAGATAGAGGCGAGAGATTTTAATTAGTTCTCTCGCTCTCGCCCCTAACTTGAACTCTTACGATTTCGCGTCACTTCGGGACATTTGGGATGTTGTTTGAGATATTTGCGAGCAATCTAGCGCAATCGTTTGTTCTTCACTAATTGTGATATCTCTGAGTTCTGTGAACTCTACTTGGAGTGCTTTTTCTGTGGCGACTGACTTTTTTACTTTTGCTAAAAGCACGTAAATTAAGTTTTCCCAAGAAATATTTCTACTTAACTTAAATACTGTTTAGCTCAGTTAACTATCTGTCATCTGTAGGTACAGATTTATATTTATGTTCTTAATGTGTGCGAGCGAGTACGATTCAGTCGTGCAGATCTCTAGATTTTCTATTTTCGTATATTTTAGCTGGTCTCATGTGAATGTGTAACTGAACTATTTCCAAAACAGCACAGATTTTGGATTACAATTACATTTTATGTTTTCAGCTATAAATATACAAAGTGCTCCTATCCTGATAAGGATAAGAAATATTTACTGCTGCATGTTGTCTACATTTAACGAAGTGAGTGAGTGCTTCCTTATTTTGCTCCTTGCAGCCAC
>JABASH010001862.1:0-23234 GCA_019776445.1 Tomocerus maximus | reverse complement strand
TAAAAAAATAAAATTTGAATTTTGTTGTACTCAACCCAATGTAAATTGATCGAGTTCATGGCAAGTTCCGCTAGATACCTCGACGGAGGGGTGTTGGACCTTAATTTCACTCGGTAGGTGACAAAGCGACAATAGTAAGCAATAAAGCCCTAATTACATTACCTATCACTATCACATAAATATAATTTCAAATCTAACTACATTTATACAAAATGAAACGACTAATACGAAATCGTAACAATAGAAGATTGAAAAGCATACTATCACAAATGACAAAAAACTGGAGGTTTTCATTTGTTCAAGATACAGTGAATGGATTCTTTAAAGGTGAAAAATAATTCAAAACGTAGTAAATGTATGAAAAATCAAAATACTTACCACTCAAACATTACGTATTGCAGGCATTGGTCTAAGTGCTTCTTCCTCGATGTCCAGTATTGCATGACTTTATTTTCTTGAGCAAGTAGCTTATCTAGGATCGCTAAAGATAAAACGCACAAAAAAGTGGAATCAATATCAATGAGATGCATGGAGTGAGGAAGCAGGGCAAGACAGTGACAAGCAAAGAAACTTAGCACGAAAAATTCAGGACAAGGATGCAAATGCAAACATGGTCTGCAAGTCTCTAAGGTATAAGGGAGACATGGAAATAAATGTTATATCAACATTTTAAGCCACGGAGATCCTTACTAAGAAAATAGAAAACCATCAAAGTAATAGGAATCGATAGAAGGCAATCGTCTCCTATGGTACATGCACTCCACCAGAATTAATATTAATATCAGGACGAAGGTTTCTGGTAGTTAGGAAGAAAGGTAAACTTTGGAGGATGCAAAGAGCTCAGGATCCCAGATAGTTACATTTATCGGCAAATGGGATATTTAAGAAAGCATGGTATAAAGGATAGAGAAAGTGATGGTGATGGTATTTCTATTTTGGTGAAAATAGAATTTACCTTTGACTTTCCCTTCGGGGGACACAAGACCAGTCTCGTACTGATATGGATACGAGACTCGGTGGCAGATCTTTAAAAAGTTTCTCGCTGTATGTCTAGCATGAGTGCATGCCTTTAAAAATGCCTCTTTCTGTTCTTGATGTTTATTGATGAGAGAGCTGAGTTGGGCCCTCTTGTCCGTTGGGGTTGATGTTGAACTTGGACCGTGACTATGGGCTACTCCAGCCGATCCATTATTTGTCAATGGCTTCCCATCAAGTAAACAATAGTCTTCTTCTCGTTTGTACTCCTTCTCCAGACTGTCAAGCACTGAACAAACCTACACAAACAAATAAAGTCAGCTAATTCATTCACTGCGTGCTAGTTATATACCAAGTTAAATACGCTATACCTCTCAGAGGCAACAAGAAAACAAATGTATTTACATTTCGTATTTTCTCTAGAACAGACATATACGGACATACGATAAACAAAATATTGACAAAAAATATTTTACACATACTAAGTATTATTGTTTCAAGCTCGAATCCACGTATATTAAATTATCTCAAAGTTTTACCGCCTCATTAAATGCAAGTAGCATTAAAGGTCATTAACAAATACTTGTCATAGAAAATAATGTATTCCATACATAAAAGTACTGCCATTATATCAATTCTTGTAATTAATAGTTATTAGTTCCTCTGGTCCAAAAGATCAAGTGCCTATTCTTACGAAAGGTATAGAAATGTACTGGCCTTCTTCCAAAATAATAAAGCCTTTATTAATCACACTTTCGAATGGGTGAAAAGAGAAACGAACAAAGACCGGCATGATAAATCAAAAAGATATTACTTTAGTACAGTTATCACATAGAAGAATTGCATATGTAAAGGCGTACGAGCAGAAAAAGGAGATTACAGAAGCGAAAAGTTCAGATATAATGATATGAGACAGGTAATACGTGAAGGTTATGGAAGCTACATTCATAGTACATCAAACACAATGCAATATAACCACGTAAGTGTAAGAATAAATCATTGATTTCGATCGGGATTTTCAAAATTAACTCTTACTATACTATAGATAAATATATAGGGAAAAGGATGTAATAAACGTAATGTTTACACACCAAATATTACCATAATACTACCATATTTTCATATGTAAACGTACCTGTTCAGCAGTTTTGTAAAAACTCAAGGCGTTATTGAAGAGTTTATGCCGTTCATCAGCAGCTGCGACAAGCTGATGCCAACGTGTGGAAACTTCGTCTGAAATCTTTTTAATACCCGGAGCGTCAAAATGACCTCCGCCGATAAGAGCTTCAGCCTTCAAAGGAACTTGGAGTGCAAAATTGTGCGTTTTCTAGAAAACAATCAAAACAGACTTATTCCATCATATAAGAATCATAATTGATTTCAAATTAGTATGCACACAGCAAGGACATTGACTGAGAGAATAAATTAAAACTTAATTCATTGTTGAAGAAAACCACCTACACATACACTAAAAAGTTTATTTTGAAGGAGATAGGGATATAGAACTCTTCATAATATAATAGTTCCTAATTAAAACTCTCAAGAGAGAGTCGGTTCTGTGATCTCAACTGGTTTCCTTTACAAAATTGAAATTCATTGACAAAATTACTTCTATAACTTTTACACTTATAAAGTTGAGTGAAGATAAGTTACGCATGCCAAACAAACGCATTTATTGCTATATACCTACACACGTAGGTACTATATAAGCACATTGTAACAAATCTATTTTGCTACAATACTACAATCGAATATAGAACTGTATAAGAAAGAAAAGTGTCAACTTTTTGCAGTCAATCTCTTCACTTGACTGGCTAAAAATAAATGGTTCACTAGATTTTAATTCACTTGTCTGCAAATAGATCTCTCATCAGATCACACGATAACAATAGAACTATTTGTATCTCTTAAATCTCTTTTCAACTGGGTATGACAATAACACAAAGATGTAAGTGAAGCAGAACAAAATCTCACCTCTAAAGCCACTTGGAACTTCTCATGCTCTTTCTTCATCTGTTCAGCTTCAGCCAAAGAACTGGGTATAGTAAAACTGGCTGCCAACATCGTCTCTCCATTTCGAACCCAAGTGATCACCTGTCACACGTCATAGGAATTTTAAATCTCATTAGTCACCCGTCACAACTGATTAGGTGTACTTTGTCACTACTTATTATGCTATACCAAACACTGACACTAAAAACATTTACCACTCTCTGTCTCATCTGTTCAGTCAGATTCATCTCTTTACACATCAGAAAATGATATTCAAGACACTTAAGCTTATGGTTATGAATATTATTACAACCTAAAAAGAAACCATACTTATCATTATAGATATCATTACACACTCTTAAGTGTAACTTACACTGAAATTCCCGGAGCTTAACACGTCTGAAGAACACATTTTGTTGATGCTTTGTGCTTAGACAAATATTACAAAACAAGATTTCATGATTTTTACACAAAAAGTTTCACAAAAATAAGTGCAATTAGCTAAATCTTCCATTTCACTTATTCACCGTTATAAGTACAAACAGTACAAACTTGGAATACGATTACCATTAACCATCACCATTCACTTCAAAGGACACGAAATATTCTTTCGAGGCTCCCAAAAACAATGTAAAGGCACACTTTACACTCACATTTTCTATACAAAAAGCTGTTGTAAAACGTTTACATAAAAGATTAAGTGTAATATGATAATGAAACTAAAAATGATAGCCTGACAAGATAAATAGTCCTATATGTATTTACCTAGTATCTCAAATACATACAAAGTTAAACTGCACACGAACACGACAACACTATCTTTAACAAAGCTGTTATTTGCGAATTCTTTTGAAGAGTCTTTGGAAAAAAGAGTAAAAGTAAAAAATCTACGCTACTCCGAGCACACTGCAGAGCGGTACGTACATCACAGTGGAAGCACAAGGAATTGAGTGAAGCACATCAAACGCAAAACAGACTTCCAAGCCAAAACATAACCACGCTACGCCAGCCGGTCAATGAAATCGAAATTGCGATAATAAAACCAGAATAAAGTAGGCATTCCTGCTAAGTATTAATAAATTAATTGAGCTAACAATGTTTTGAGTACTAAGTCGAGCAGAATCCACATATTTAATGCTACTTAACATGGATTGTACTTAGCAATGAATAACTTTATTACTCCTATATGTATCCTTATCTATATCACAACATTTCTACTTATATTCACAACACCTAAGAACAAAGTACCTCTTATTGTATTATGTAGACTAGTAGTCAGGTAGAGTTATCCTTTCTTGACCTAGAAACATTCTCCTTCATTAATAATCTATTGTTGTACTTGTCTTCAACTTGTATGCAAGCCTTTTATACTATCTGTATACTAACGACCGTTGTGTTTACACGAAAAAAATTCCATGTTTTCAGATAGAGCATACTATGTTTTGCTTTTCCTTTATGCTATTATCACAATATCTCACAACAACACGATCAACACACAACAAACACTAGCCGACTAACAATGAGACTATTAACTTAATTGTAGTACTTAAGACTTTGACTCTAACAAAGTTATTTGTATTAGATGAGGTATTAGAAAAATTGCAAAAACGTTGCTTCCTTTCGTACATACACTTATATATGTATAGTTGTCTTCTCCTGCTATCCCCGATGTTCAATGTTCTACAACTACATTGTAACTAGATTTGACTTCCCTTCTTTCGTCCATTCTGTTGTCTGTCTGTTTACTCAAAGAGATAACTTTATTGCATGAAGAGCACCAAGACAAGAGCGAGGAAGGGTTTCAGTTCAGTTTTGACTTCAATTCTCCTCACTCTTCAGCCGACCCGAGCTCATTCTCCCTGGTTATGGCCAAGTTGTAGGAGTAGCGCGTATGTCTTTACTATATCGTATATGCGAACAGAAAGCGTGAGCCTTTTCCAAGTCTCTATCGTAAACACGCTATACATTACTTTTTGTACAAAAGCACTCTAAGATAGTATTCCTCCGGCTAGTAGTAGTTCCACTGCACTTTGTTCGCTACTATCCTATCGGTCGCTACACTTTATGCTTAACTCTTATCTTCGTATCTCTCCATCTCATCTCCTCGCCTCATCTTATACCCATTCACTCTCAAACTCAAGCTGTGATGAGAACTCTGCATTACGATAACTATTGTTGTCTCTTCAACACTACTACTACTGACTCCTACTATTCTAATGCCTTCTATCTTCTGTTTCCCTTCACCAAAATACTCAACTTCAGTAAGTGCACAATAAGTATTAGTAACCAGAGTGTACCTATACTAACTAAACCCTAAAATAGTCATGTAATTCTAAGGCTAAAGAATAAAGATCGTGATGTGTCTGGTTTGCTTTACTGCGTTCGACCAACTAGTAACTTCTGCTTTTAGGCACTTCTTATCATTTCATACATATTGTCCCATCCAACACTAAAAGGTTACTAGACTGTAGGGAGCCACATCGATACAATTTCATCCCACTCAATATCAAACCAACCAAACCATGATAATAGAACTATCTGTTCTATTATTATGTTCTGTCTCACAGTTTATTCATTTCCATCATCATTCTGGATTTTTCTGAAGACATTTGCTAATAATTATCTACTTATTATATGTATATCACTATTAAAAAATTAAGAATTTTCAATAAGACGGACGTTCACCTTAGCTCATCAGATTTTTTAATTGAGTTGTACAATTAAATACATTTGTTTCTAAAGTACAATTGTGATTTAACAATAAGCAGTTAAAAGAACTTAATTACTGATTGAGTAGTATTGCTATTAGACTGCATGCAAGACATGTAAGTGCAGTTAACGATGGATAATGACAGGCAATCCCACATAATACGAAGATTAAATAAAACTTAACTGCTATGCAATAGTGAACCGGCAATACAGACAATAATTGATTGGGCTGCTGTACTCTAAAACCCTATGGGAAGCCTTAACAGAAGCTCGGTCGAGTAAAGGTAATCTTACAAAATAGAAATTGAACGTTTTTACGCCAATTTTTCATTTTGACTACCAAAATGAAGACAAAGTCAAGCGATATGATATCTCAGCAACCGGTTGACCAATTAAAGAATGTTTTTGCCAAGTTTGGTCAAAATCCGTCCATAAATTCGTGAGTTATCGTGCATACAAACGTAAGAACGAACAGACGGACTGTGCGGTTCTATAAGCTCGCTTCCTAGGACGAGCTAAAAATTGGAGGTTGTAGATGGGATGTGGTTGGCTGTGGTTATGGGACTGACTGTGATATAGTTTGGCTCTACAAAACATTTATTGATTAGATTCCCTATGAAAGCTATGTAGTTTACAGTGGTTAGACTAGAATGTTAATTGTTAAACACAGTACCTATAACTTGAGGCACTACACAGACTACACACAACAATTAACTAATTAATAGTCATTTAGTTAGCAAACCACACATTTGTTAAACAATTGTGAGTAGCTTAAGTACCTAAAAGTTACATTGTCTATTGTAAATATACTAAAATCATTAAAAATACACATATAGGTACACATATAACAATATGTTTTTATGTGAGAATTAACAGCCGCCTCAAGCAAGACAGTTGAGTTGCGTATTGAGCAGCAGAAAACAATGTAAGAAATCTATTAGATATCCTCCCGGCCGGTTCAACCAAGTCCGATGCGCTTTGATTCACTCAATTTCTTCCTTTTGCTTTCTCTCTGCTAGAACGTCTGTTAAGTTCAAACTAGTCAATAATATGTCAGTACACACACAGAAACTAACCCTGTGTTGTCAGCTTAGCACCATCACTGAGTAGTAGCTTTTTTGGCACACGCACACTATAGTAATCAGGGTGCATATAGGTACTGATATAGTTCTAAGATCTAAAGGGTTCAATTCAATGATGAACAGATTCTTTATTTAGAATTAGAAATACCACAAGAACAAAAGCATGTAGCTCGCATTTTTACTACTCTGGTACTAACTGTATGCATGTTATGCTATATTAAGTAAAAAATTCCACCACACCACAAAACACAAGAGTTGAAGCAAATCTTCTAAATACGAGGAATTTTAAGTAGTTCCTCCTTTCCAAATGATAGCTCTGTGTTAGAAGAAAAGAAGTCAGAATGACTCGAAGTAAGTTACTGTGCAAAAAGTTACTTACTCCTACTAGATAATTCATAACCAAATTCTTCTGAAATTTTTGTGCGTACAAAGGGAAAGAGTGGCTCGTAATCATCTAAACCGAAACTGATTGTCCCTTTTACTTTGTACGCTTATTTAGGCCGACAACTATTGCTTATCAGTAGTAGCTCGCGTGGCTAGTATATGACAACTTACTTGAGTCTAATATTAGTAGTGGTGCACGCATAATATATAAATAAAGGTAATAGTATGTACATACACTACTGTAGTATAAAGGCCCTTATACATATACAAGACAGATTTATAAGTATTGAACGTTCATTTGAATTCTGACTCATCACCACAGTCATCACCCTAGTTTTACAATGCTTTTCTACAACTGAAGCCTGAAGTATTACAGCGTAACAGTATCTAACATCTACTACCTATCTATATGTATGTAGGGTTCTCAGACTCACTTCTAGTGCATGCACTTATAGTGTGCTAGATTCTTTTTCTGAGTATTCCTCTGTACAAATCCCTGTCCAACTTAAACATAATTCCTAGCATTCCCTCCCAGTCTAAGTCCAGAAATGTTTATTTGCAATTCTCCAGTTTCTACTCACTGTAACCTAATATTTATAGTAGTTAACTTACATACTATACACACAGAAATAAACGGTTAAGTCTGAATTAGGAATTCAGTTTTCAGAAGTTGAACTATTTCCTTGTCCCACTCTCCCACTCCCACTGACAAAAACGAAAGCGAAAAATAGTTCAGACACAAACAAGTATATACAAAAGCTACATACAAATAAAGTATAAAGTTATTCCAAGCACTTAACTTGGTATATAACATTTCATAGCATTTTTATATCACTTTGCTTGATCTGCTCCCTGCTCATCCATGCACGTTTGCCATCCATTCGTTGAGATAAACTACAATGCGGCTTTGACACAACCCGAACATGTATATAATAACAATTTCCCCGTTGGATCACATGCGTAAGCATAGAATATAATTGTATCAGTCGGAGTGTCCTTACGCCTTACGTCATACGAAAGGTCGCCCATTCTAACTTCCTCCATCATGAGACTTTTGGTGCATAAACATTCTGTGCATGCTAATGCACAGTGTAATACAAATGAATTAACATCTGACCATACTCTAAGTTCTGAAGTTAATTTGGCTACGAACACTCAGCGTGACAACATGACTGCAGAATTGAAAGTGTATAAATAGGTAATTTTGCATAGAGACTTAACAATCCGGAAACTGCAATCATAATGCTGCAATTAATTACACGTAAAGCTTATCTCATGGCGACTTAATTAGCAAACTTGTAAGATGGTTCTTAACAAAGCACAATGTAGTATATACTCGATAATTCTATTATTTTCCCTAATATACTACGTAGGAATTAAAAACTTTCTTTTAATGTGTCCTAAATTCGCTAATTAACTTACAAAAATGAAAACTACAGCAAAACTCGATTGGTTCTTATCTGTCTTTATCACAAAACTTAGAGGCTATCCTCCTTTACATGGTTAACGTAAATTGTAACAGGGCTTACTTAGTAGTGAATACATAATTACAAGTTACCTCATGTTCGTGTCTAATTTGTCTTTTTACTAACAGTAGAGTGCACAAACAATGTAGTATAATTGGACAATTCTGCAAATATTTTTCTTCATCATACACTAATGATCGTATTCAAAGGGAGCTTTGACCTGATTCTGATTGTAATTTGCTAGGAAAACTCTATTTTAAACTCCGAAACTTAGACCCAAAAATCAGTTATCTGTCTCATATCTATGTACATAAATATCAGTCCAAACATCATAAAGTAGAGCTTCAGCCTTCTATCTGTATAGGAGTATTTTGATTAAGGAGCAATTTTCAAATAAGTAGTAGTAGAAGTAGATATTATATTAAGCATAAACTTATTCTCAGGAAAACAAGGCATATAAATCTACTCAAAGGGAAATGTGTGTGCATCTGACTGTTATAGTCCACTCGGATCGCAACTCACCCTCTCCACTACTTTACTTTTGATAGGGAAGCTAGGATGAAGCACTAAGCTGCTAAAGCCAGCAAAGGCCGGATAAACTTCTGACATCCCTACATTACATTAGGTATGACATTGCATGGACATAACTGAAATGGAATAAGCAGTCTTGGATGGATGTTAATGTTACTTCACGGAGCATCCCACTATAATATCAACAAATACTTAATACCGAGCAAGGAGCAAGCAGCAAGGGTATTTAGTTGATGATGTAAGAGCCCGGGAGCTTTCCTTTCAACTCCCCACTACTCTTTCATTTTCATTATCGGAGCGATACATATTTTATTGTTCTCTCCAACATCAAGGCTATATGGCTTAAGCTTATCATTTCCTTAGGAAATAAGCAATGGGTGTTTGTATTCTAGTTTTATATAATTCAAAGTGTCTATATATCCGAATTTCTGACTGTGACGCACATATATTGACACAAAGTGCGTGGAAAGGGTCGTTGCTTGCCATTGAGTTGTGATAGATAACAGTTGATGGCATATAGATGATAATCATGTAACAAAATTGGGGATCCTGTCCCAAAACCTCTGCAAGAACTCAGAGTTTCGTGCTGGAGATGAATCATATTATATATCTGTGGTAGAGAACAGAGAGACTCGTACAAATGGCACAGCATAGAATGCATTTTCAGCGTAGTAAAGTAAATGGATGAATGAAATTAGGGACTTACTTGATTAGCTTCATTCTGTAGTTGAACAAGTTGAATAATTTGTTGGAGTCGGACTCTTTTCAGTTCGGCAACTTCCCCACAATCCAACTCTTTTTCGTTCACATACTCGATGAGAACTTGGACCCTTGTTTGAGCACTTATTTGATTACTTGCCATCAGGTTGATCCCAGATCTCTCAAACATCTACTCAAATCCACAACGAAACATCAGCACTTGCATTGAAACTTTGTCATTACAGACGATACATCCGCAATATCGTAAAAGATGTATCTCTACTTCTCTACTTACATCCGACCGTATCATCCAAGAATTAAGTACTAAGTAGCAAACTAGTAAAAGTTATTTATAATTTAGTATCATGGAGATGCAATCGTGTGGGAGTATCTACAGGAATTTGATATCTGAAACTAACGCAAAAACTAACTAACATAAATCTGACAGGAAAAAGGTAGATGATAAAAACGAAATTGATAGCCATCTTTCTTGGCATACATATTAACTGCTAATACAACTATTTATTTAAAAAAAACTTAATACTACGATAGATATCTGGGCTGTAGTGATCTTCATGATATGGTAGACATACCTGGTACAATTCTTGACCCCTCTGTAAGACTTGGAAGACTGAATTCTGGACACGTGAAACATTGTCATTGTGCAGTCGTAAACTTTGTTCATAGTGAGCCAATCCTTCTGTGATATCTCTATTAGATTCTTCTGTTTGTAGTTTCTCTATCCAGTGATCCAACTGAGAGGCAATCTAAATACCAAAGCATACAACATAATAAGTATTCTGCAACATCAATTTAAAAACAAACAATACTATAAACATGAACAACATACTTTGTAACATTTCAAACTACTGATAAATTATACTCTAAGATAATACTTAATACTTTCTTTCTATTGCCTGTGTATCTGCAATCAAGAAAAAAGACTGAAGGTCTATTGTGAAAAGTGATAATCTGATCACTGATCTAATGTCTTTGTCAACTAGCTATTTAGATAGTGCTTCTCTCTGGCAGCTTTGCAATAATATAGTCACACACTCAGAGAATAGCATTGATTACAAACTAATGGCATTTGACAGTTAAGATAGAAATAGCAATAGCTCTTAAGCAAATGTAGGTAATTCTCACGCACTCTTCATAGTTTCTTTCAATAGCCTGTATAAAACTTTTGGCAAACGAACCTTACTGATTGTCAATTGAAGAAACGCAGACGGAGAGGACACAATATTATTATTGCGGAAACTAGTAAATACTATGGATATTCTCAAACAACATTTTTTTGTGAATGCGTAGCAAAAGGATAAAACTGTTTAACGGATACATTGTGTGTTCTATTGTAATTTTGTAATGCATCCTCCCTCGTTCCCCGTCTACAAATGCCAAAAAACGAAGCGACAACAGACAAATTAGGCCCTTCAACTTGATGGTTTCCTTTTGCACTTTACGTTTTACTACGTGCTTTGCTTTTCAATACTTTTCTTCTGACTTCCTTCCACCAGACAAACAAATCTCTACACAACCCTAAGAAACTCATAAACTTTTTAGGACTTTTCAGCGTAAATGCTTATGAATGCTAATTAGCAGAAAAGTGCTGGGCTTTGCATTACAATAATTTTAATATAAAATAGTTACTACTAGGTGTACGTACGTTTGACTATCATTCATTTTCATTACAAAAGGTTCTATTGTATAAAATTCATATATTATGAATATACCTCTAGTGCATCACGTTCAAAAAGTCTAAGTTGAAGACACAAGTCAAGTTTCAATTTCCTCGACTCCCAAAGTTCCTCAAGCTCATTTCTTTGCCGTTCCAGGGTCCGCATAGCGGCTTCTAAGGCTTCAAAAGATCCAGTATTGTCAGTTTCCATTGTTAAGCCGGAATTCCTGCAGTCAAAATATAAGTTATAATGTAATTTGAATTTCCATGATAATACTTATCTTTTGTGTCGGTATTGTTGCATAATATAATGGAATACGGAATTATTACCTCAAGTCTTGAAGTAACCTTTGGCCCTCGGCAACGTTACTAAGAAAAAATTGTAGAACAGTTTCTCTTTGCTGATCCCACTGCTCAATTGCTCGTTGTGTAGCTTCGGTATTCTCTGGAGCTTCATCAATATTCACTTCCTTCCGAAACTTTTCGAACCACACATTGATCTGCAAAAAATCAAATATATACGCACATGAACATTCGCATTTCCAATTTCAATATAAAATTCATCACTCATGTTCCCTTGTCAGAATTTTTACGCGTCAGTATCAATTTTACTACACATAAACTAAATACTAATATATTACATGCCTTGAGCTTTTCTACACTGCCGTTTCACATAGAAAATATTTGATTTTATTGCATAGCTTGCACAAGTACCTAAGTACATACGCAACGAGCCTTCATCTCATTTTATACACAAATTTTAGAACTGTTGTGAAAAAGTTGACACACGCAGTATTTCATAACTCTGCAACTTTTTGCATAGTATCACTGCTTCGGAGCTTTAGAAAATCCTGAGGTTCGTAAATATGAATTCAGAGACATTTACGATGACTTCTATTGATATGGCAAGGCACGAGAACGACTGTGAACTACTTTCGCAATCCACATTCACTGAAAGATATCACTGAGTCGTGTTCAATGTTAAGAGTCGCCATTCAACTTTCATATAACAGGAAGCCCCAAATTAGAATCAGAAATGACCCGTATAACTTGCTGATATTAAACTAAGATAAGAAAACAAAAAAGTGTGTATATCTGATGTCTACTTGTCCACAATCACGATAATAATTTACTTAGCTCACAAAAATACGCTTCTACATTATGCGGATACATTCAGTTGTAAATGTCATCCTCTTCAAACTATCGTTATTGCTATCTTTTATGCACTAATAATATTACTTACTCTTTAGGATTGACTACTAGGCTACTTTACTATTTATGATAGCAGCCCTAAGAATGTGTATATGTCAATCCAACTAGGTAGGTAGTTAATATTGAGTTACCTCATCACTGTCCCACTCACTACTGTGTTGTTGACTGTGCTAATTCAATTCATAGTTTGATCGCATCAAGCTAGAAAGGAAAACTGGAATAACTATAAGATGCTTCTTGACAACGTAGAGAGGAGATACTACACACAATAGAAGTCAACAGAAACCATACAACTTGTGCAACGTGATGAGAAAGATGCTATAAAGTCAAGCCAAGGATAAACTACTACTTATAAAAGTTTCAGATGCCCGTCTCTAGCTGTTCAGTCCAAAAATACACACGTGTTATACAGAAATGTCAAATAATGGAACTCGTTCCACTGCCAAAAAGAAATCTGACTCGATTTCTCAGGCACACAACATTTCTTCTACGTCTCTTATACAAAAAGACCCTTAACTTATATACAAATAATATATCAAAGCCATGTTCATGAATTCGACTCTAAGAATTACCAAACAAGCACTTCATTCTTTTCAGTAGGTATCAGCTCTACATGACAAAAGGTCTAAGGGCCCTTCGCTTTCATTATCGCCTCATCTTACTCACAAACACATAAACACTCACTCGTTTAACATAACTACAGAAAAGCCCTAAGCCTACCAAAAACAACTCTCAAATTTACGATTAGAAAGATTCAAGGAGTACATGCTCTAATGTGACTTAACGAAGGTCACTCTAGAATTTCCACATCTAGTAGCTATCCTAATCCAAATAGATTATAGATACAACTAGTACTATATAACTTCTGTTAAACATATAAATAGAATTTATATACGAAATAGAAAAGAAAATCACGAATCTTCATTTTCCAAGTTGTACTACATCCGCATGCTACATCCGTGTATCCAGCGTCTCAAGAGACTGCATTTATAGATCTTTAACTAAAACAGCGCGTTTTACAACACTTCCGTATCTAACCCAGTATTCAACAACTATGCAAACACAAAAGAGCACTGAGATTTAATTCAACAAAAGTACACAGAAAAACCAGAACAGTAACAGAGCATGTGGTACACTTATTATGCCTCCTACATGAAGAATCCAGGTCTCTGATCTTTCGAGTATTCCTCTAAACTGTTGATTTGCCTTACAAGTTATAATTATTAGCTATAAAGTGCATAAAAAACAAGTACCTAAACCGACAAACAGTTCTACAGCCACAACAATGCCTAAAACCCCAGTAGATCATGCATAATATGATTATCAAATTATTGCCTAGCCTAGACTGTAAAATCCGAGTACCTAGTAAAAAGTAACTAGGCTGCTACAGCCCATAATACTTTTAAGAATCAGCGTAGGTACACAAAGCATCAACATAGGCAAAATCATTGGGCACATACCATGAATATAGTTTAAATATTATGATCATCTAGTAAACATCAGCAAAGAAAACGCAAGGTGGTCGGTAAGGTAAACCAAAGTAACTGCCGGTTCCACTGTTCATTTGATTTTAGCTCAATTCAAGCAAATATCCTTCTGACGATGAAAGACAAGCGAACAAGTAACCTTACAACAGTATCATTATTCAATCCATTCTGACACATGGGAATTATACCTAGGTAGGTAAACTTTGATAGTATTATGGAAGCAAAACATAACTTCCCCCTTTGCACATACTTTGTACATAGATATAGTAAATAATAATAATAAACATTACATGTACCTCTACTAAATACCTACACGGGTAACTTACTGCTTCCCTACAAAGTAATGGATTCTTTGATTCACCTACCTCGTTCTTTAGCCTAACACGATTCGCCTCTAGACCACAACAATACAAAATAAGAAAAAAGTTCTCAAGTCTTGGCACACAAAGTCCTCTTTTAGTAGTGTTATACATACAAACTTTACACTTGTTGAAAGGGCCAAGTATCTCACTGTACCGCTGTTATTGCATAAATTAAAAATCTTCTTAAATGCATACTAGTGAACTGGGATGTCTACAAGATTGCTATTTAATAAGCAGGTTGGAATTAGAATATTCATTTATGTACCTGCCTTATTACCTCAGCCTACTTATGCATTTAGGATTTACATATGCATAAGATATTGTGAACATAATTGCATTATGAGCTCTGAAGAGCATTATTATAATAGCAGTATAGTGTCACAACTTTTACTTTCAATCTCTTCAAATCAAGTTATGTCTGCATTCACTTGCTACAAGTACACTTAGGTATTCTAGTAGTAGATAGGAAACTTTTCATTATCTACCTGTACTATCTAATTTTCATCTGTAAATACGAAGGAATAATGTTTTGTCTGTCTGTCTACATTATTAATCTAGCTGTGCCATACCTATTACTTTCATAATGTTCCCCATCAGTTTGACATGACACTACGTTACACTGCAATGGTTAAGGAGGGGAATGTAATTAAATCCTCTAAGCAATTCATATCACATCTCTTCCAGTGTAATTTCTTGCTTATTCATTTCCAATAGCTACACTTACACATTTCAATCACCCTCACCCAGTCCATACATTTAAAGTGATTACTGTACATTTTGAAGTCTCATTGTGCTACCTCTTTCCTCTCCTAATTATTTATTGTAGTAAGTTGCATGTACAGATTCCCGTGACTTGACTCCCGTCACCCTTACATTTAGTGAATTAAAGATATTTATAATAAGTTCACTAATAAGTGACGATTAGATGAAAACCTTTTTTATAAAATTGCCTGTAATGTATGCAGTAGTAATGAATTACGGACGTTGTGCTTTGTATGCACGCAAACTTCCGCTAACAAACAAGTACAATAAGCATAGGAAGTATAGCTATTATTTATTATCGAGAGTATTATCATTTCACACACAAGTCACTGCCTTCCCTTATAAAGGCATAAATTCCTGTATTGGAATGGAATAGTCTTCTGGAGGTAGTCAAATCAGAATAATAACTCATTACTACTTCTATATTATGCCTACTTGTATAATACGTGGGTACATAATCTATGGCTATTGCAATGATCAGTTGAATCAAGCTAATGCAAGTCAGTCAGCCATCAGTCAATCAATGATTCGTCACAGAGAAGCCTATTAAACATTAGATTAGACAGACTAGCAAGCAGCTGCAACGAGATTTACAAATTGATTTCCACTTTCCATTCCTAATAATCTAATTGACAATAACACAGTACTACAATGCACAAAACCACTTAATCTAACTACTATAGTAGGGAACATTTTTAATTTTCCCTAGCACAATCTAATCTGAAACCTAATTATTTGTGTGCAACTACAATTCTTACCTGATTTACAATCAAATTAAAAGCGATTTAGTTTCATTTTTAGTACAAATGGATTTGTACATGGACTAGTACACAACGAAATTACCTGGCTTACAGCAATTATAGATAATAATGTGGATTAGCGCATGGTGGGACACACTAGAGCAAATGAATGACTCTTCATTCTTTCTCCTCTTTGCAGATTACATTTAATCATAATCCGTTTTCTTTCAGAGTTTAGCCAACTGGCACCAAGTACCTATATTGGATTGAATTCCTATTCTACTCTTATTCCTTGCCTATCTATGCTATCAGAAAAGAAGCACTAAAAGGGCCTTGCACTTTATTTTTACTGCAACCCCCAGTAGTTGTAATGAAGAGTAACTGAAGAAAATTCCATAGTGGCACTTTGGCACTCGTTAGTTATACAATTTGATCTTATCCGTCCTTCAATTGTACGAACTTACACATTCACACGCCACACTTACTTAGTTCGGTATATGCTGTGCCTACTTGAAACTAATGGATGTAGCCAGCGAGTAGATAGACAGAACACATTGAACACAATGACAGATTAAATGAGACTCAAAGTCATAGCCAAAAAAGGAATGCGAAGTTTAGTCGGAACTTAAAAAATTTCAACTTTCATTTCTTCCATCCTTCCTCCCGGCACTCTTATTAGCATTACACTTGCACTTTTAGCTTTAACTATCTATAACTATGCGTTAAGTTTAGATTTAGACACTTTTCTAACCTCCATAGGCATCACACACAGACTCTGTGGACGAACTACAGGATGGATAGGATTGAGAGTCTGTCGCCATCCCCGTCCAAGTCAAACCTTTTTCGTTTTCACCTTCGTTTGCCTTATTACCATTATTTACTGGTAGGTACATTTGTTTAGCTTCGCCCGATCTCACTATTAACTATTCACCATAGGGTAATAATATTATGTAAATACTTTTCAATTTTACACACACATTGAGCAGAGTCATAAAATACAATCTCTCCGCGCCTAAACAAACTTATTATATTTTATTTCAGTTACATCGGTTGTAGTCTGGAAAAAGTATGCAATCCCACAGAATTCTAAACGTATAAATCAAACTCTAATTGAAAACCTACCAGAAATGCATCGTAATATATTAGCCTGGTGTCTATTTCTACTTCGCACACTAAGTCCATACTTGTGTATAGTACAGAACCAAATATTAATCTCGCAGACGCACATATCACCTTAGTGTAAGTAAATACATTCAATTACTAGTTGTATGCATCCACATACCCAAAAGTGTATTATGTAGGCAGATGCTATAAATAACCTTATCAAGTACAAATAAAAATCCAACTTAAGAGAACTCTAAGACATAATTGGTAGGAGTAAATGAAGTTTAAGTTCCACCCGCCGATAACTGCATATTGTTAGCTATAAGTAGAATTGTACATGAAGCCTATACATGTCTGCAGTTGAAGTTTGTAAAATTAACTGTGTAATATACTATTTATTAATGGAGCGACCTATTAAGTATGAATAGAAAAAATAATATACATATACTACTTACGTAAACGTATATAAGGATACGCACATGGGATTTAAAAAGGGCATCGTTAGCAGACTACGTTTATGTAATACGTAGTTTGTAGTATGCGTAGTGCGTCCCAAATATAAATATGTGTATACTTTTTGTGTAGCACTGAGCAAGAGAATCCAAATGTGGAGTGCAGAGTCGACAGCACTAGACTACTAAACTAAAGAAAACACACAGCAGGACCAGCAGGAGGATAATAGAATCTAAAACAATTTCCACGGGCTATTACACAACATTAAAGACAGATTATATTATTTGCATAGCATTAATTGAATACACTACCGCGTGGACCAGGTACTTTACAAGAAGCATTGTGAGTGTAACACAAGAATCTCAACAATAAAAACAATTTCATGGCTTTTTTACTCTGTTTACTGTAACGCAAGCTATTGGCACGTGTCCTAACCTAATACAAACATATAGCATACAGATAGAGTCGATCTCAAAATTTAAAACTCACTTTCAGTCAATAAATTCCATTGAGATTGACTTCTTTCAAAGTTGCAATAGTTTCGTCAAGTTCACCAATCAACTGAATATAACTACTCGACTCGAGTTAATTGAATTGAATCTTATTCAGGTTTACTAGATGTAGTTCGCTCTCAATATAATCAATTGAGCTTTGAGTTGAGAGATAAAATCGTGAGAGTTGAGACAACAAGCACAAGCACACTGGCTGTAAATATAGTCAAATGTTGATGTCTAGTTAAATGAATGACTTGATCCTTTAGTTTAAAATATTTAAATTGCTTCGTCTTAGATTTAGCTATTGCAATGTATGTAGCTCACAATTCAACTGCATTGTATCTACTGAATTGGACTGTAGCTAGCAGAGTTAAAACTTGTGAAGATCACGTAATATGTCTCTGTTGACTTGGAATTGACTGGATGGAAGATAAACCAAGTTTATTTTTTCGAACACCCACACTTTAATTTCATCACAATTTTAATCGAAATGAAAGCACAACATTTGGTGTATGTAGCTTGACGTATAAGTATCTATCTCCTGTAGTATAGTTAGTTAATCTATAAACGACCACAATGCCTAGAACATAGCCGCAGCAGTGCGCCGAAAAGGGTTGGAGTTCAGCACAAACCACAAAATAATACTAACAACCGAGTCTGATGATTACAATGTTAAAAGACACCTACCCTAACTCAAACTTTAACTACAAACCTACAACACTATCAAACACCAAAGAAGAACATTTATAACGAGCTGAGATGAGATGAGACTCCCATCAGACATCACCCATCGTAAAATACCTTCAGCAAAGCATAATAAGATAAACATGTTACTCAAACGATACGCTTCGCAGACTATGTACAATTGCGTACTACGATCTTCACCTTACATTGCATTACTTACACAGAGTTAGCCAAACCCGCCTCCTTACATCGCATATGCAGTCAAGCCAGGTCTACACAAAACTATACTGACATGAGACTACAGAAACTGATAATTCTACACATATACAAGCATAGTGCAATACTGGTGTAATAACGATCTCGCTATTCTCTCTGTCCAACCAAATAAATACAATGCAAAATGCAATGTGATGGAAAGTTTAATGGTTGGTAAGTTAATATTGGGTATTATCTTTACAGAGCAACAAAACAGCACTCACAATCAGTCTGTCCGTATATTTGATTGTCTTTTCTTGCTAGCTTGCGTATTGTTATTAAAACTAAAGGGAAGTTGAGGATCCTCTTACGTCTCTTCTGTTCTTGCTGACTCCGACAGAGACACACAGACTTGACAGTCAACTTCAAATATTTCGGAGCACTGTAACAAAGGAATCTTTCCTATCTCAATCCCAATCCTAAATCCCATCGGGTGGTTCCACAATCTCATTTAAATGAATACTGCGCTACAAAAGATACCTGACTATGCATTGCCCTCATGGAGAAAAGAGCTTCTTCGCCAAAGCTTCCTTCTCAAACTTTAACCAACACTGAAGTCAAAGTCAAATTCACTTACACAAACTATGCGAAACACGATGTAATGCTGTATAAACAGTCTACTATGTAGATGATCTTGATCATACAAAATAAGGGTAAATAACATTTAGAACTTCTCATTATGTAGCATATCTATTCTACGTAATCCTAAACGTTACTTTAACACTAATACCCTCTGTAACACATGCAGAATAATAAAAACCCACAAAAAGTAATCGAGATAAGCACCACTTTGGACTACGTGTAGAATGCATAAACAAACTTAAAAAATGACTGACTGCCTTTTGTTATGAGATCAAGACCCAACTAGCATGTCCATAACCAAACATTAAAAAATCTTTGCGCTAAGGAATCTCTCCACATGTAGCACATTACATTACTATAGGTATATACGGTATACATACAGTCGTTATTACGGAAATGTGCCGAGTGCCGGTACCCTAAATCGGCTTTTGCCCAACCATAATATAACTACTTCTTTCTCTATTTACATAAGTATGCTTGTAGTAAGAAGGGATGGATATTCCACAGAAATCCTCACGGACTACCTAAGCATATCTTATAATCTTTCCTTTCTTCAATTCAACTGGTTATACTATGGCTTACTATTTCTACGTTCAACATGTTCAATTCAATCAACATCAGATTCCAGCACAACATTTTAGAAATCCTGAGTAGTCTTTCCAAAGAAAACATTGAATCGGCCACGTGTTGTTACTAAGCCAAAAATGTACGAGTAAGAAAACTCTACAGAAAAAGAAGATGAACAAAAGTAGAAATCACAAATAATTCTTCAAGCTCGTATTTCACGAACAAAGAGTAAACTCTGCTTCTTCAAACCATAACATCTTATAAACCATTTACGCATATCAAAACATTTTTTATCTACAAATTCGTCTGCTACTACATTCGCTAACTATGCACAATGAATGTACAGGCAAATTAATGCCACGTTTATGTGCATTTATTGCTTGGCATGGGATAAATTTTATCAACTACTTGTCTAAGAATTTATTCCGAAGCATAAAAGACAACTTTTCCATGGTATGCATAGACGAAATAATTTTCATACGACAAAAAGAGATACTATACTTCAAACATGCGTTTGATACACTTACCAAAATCTTTACTGTGCCTCTAATTCACAATTGCACTGTTATGTAAGTCTTAAAATGTTTGCTGTCATTATAGCAAATCCAACTTTTCAGTAGAAGCAAAATAGCAACGGTTTTGTTTGCATGGCCATTTACTATTTACTCCATTCTTTGAAGATAACACCAACTTAAGTTTTTCACATCCATGTATTAACATTCTTTCCTCATAGATTTGTTGTCTGACAGAAAATGCATACTGAATCTCGTTAACCGACTATTTTATTTAAGGTGCCAAATGACAGATTTATGCTAACATTCAACACAAGGACAAATTGCACTTGACAGTGTCAACTCCTTAAAAGAGTTCTGGAATTCACGTCTCTCACGCACTCAAGTCAAAACTCTATTCCCAATAATCCCAGTCGTAAAATACTCAAGAGAAGTTTCACACACTAAATAGCACCCATTTAAAGAATTTAGTCTACTTATTATAACTTCATGCCCATTATGACAAAATATTAGCAGTTGAATGCTGAAAATTGTACTATAAGGAATATTTTAGCAAATTAAGGTCAATAACCAATTTGAATAGCAAAGTATTTCTACCTTTCATACAATCAGCCTTGAACACGATTCAATAGCTCCAATTTTTGGATTAGTTTTAAAATCAAATGCGTTCACATCTAAGTACAATTTGGAAATAATTATGAGTATTATCAAAAAAAATGTTAACTAACATATATATAGTGTATAGCATTTGACACAACAATTACCTAACAGACGTTGCAGCACAATCTCGGCTGGATAATAAACACTAAATGAGCATAAAATGGTAAAGGGGAAATTGTATTTATCCTTTTAATGGATGGAAAATATCGTTATTTATGACACAAAATGTTCATCTAACACGATATTGAGTTCACTTAGCTCGGCACACTCCCTTCCAGAGAAAAATCCTGTACAGTAATGTGTAGAAGAGATAAAGAGGCGGAAATTCGTAGCCCGTGTACCTTGTGCCTACTATTTAACGACGAGTCAAAGCTAGAAATGTTACATAAAACAAGGCAAAGAGTCAATGGAGCGGGTCCACATCCCATTGAAAAGATCCATTAACATTTGAGAGCCGACCGCTATTTAAGTCCGTTCACATTCCATTAACCTCAACTTCTGCACCGATATTACATTTGCACCGAAAGAGAGCTTTTCCTAGTCTCATTGCTTTGACATTTCGCATTTAAATGTCGCTATCATTTAGGTCCTCATTCTTTTCATCCACTTTCTCAGAATTCCCACCAAAAGAGAAACGGAAGTTGCTCTATAAGGATTTCCTGTCTACAACTTTGTCAAATATTTTGATAATTAGGTGAACAGACAACTCGTAGGCAAACTTCCAAAATATAATAGTCATAAATTGTCTAATATAGGTAAGCTCAATAGTAAAATATACCTATAATTACTAAAGATGAGATGTTTTTCACACAATTGACCAATAAAACTTAGTGAATTATACCATTGTCACATGCCATTAGTAAATTTTAATGCTATAATATCTCTCGTCTATCAGAAGCCATTAGGACACAGAATTGACGTGCAATAAATTATTGCCCTACATTATAGCTATAAATGGTGTGAATATCAATTGATGGTTATGTAGCACCTACTTTAACCTATATTAGATAATATCTAGGATAAGGAGACTAGACTACTGAAGATATTAGTTAAATATAGATGTGTGCCCCTAAGTAACGTATATAGGCAGTTCATTATTTTATAAATACTCGAGACAAAAAGGTGGATTTCAAACACATAAATCAAACAGAGGCAATTGGATCGCATTATGATAAATATTTTTACATGTACACTGGTCCTACATTGTTATCTCTTCCATCAAAGTAATAAAGGCAACATGAAGCATGTACCAATATATTTATTTACAGACTACTATCTACTATTATTATGATGCACTGCCAGTCTTACGAAGTCCAATCTACGATCCACCAAACACTTTCATATCAGCTGAGTATATACGATTGCATTATTACCAAAAATACAAGTGTCTATTACTCACAAATTATACATTACTGTTATCTGCTTCAATTAATCGCAACATTAAGACTTCCTACCTACATTACAGACGGAGACGGCTATACAATCCATTTCACATATTTATATTACTTGGTACATATCCGCCGTAACAGAAATTAAATATGAAGCCATAGTTAGGTAGGATTTAAACGAACACCACATCACAAAAGGGCCCTGAAATTGTGGACAGTAAATATTGAGACAGGCCTATAACTAATCATCTGTAATCTGTGACTTGAGGGCATTTTTACGTAATACACTCAGAAGTTCAAATATTTATTTGTTGTTGATATAATATATTTAGAGTATATACACGGAAAAAACACACGTACCGTTTTTAAGTACGAATATACATGTTTTTGGGACTAGAGCCTTCCCGGATGAAATTCAATACGTAACATACTTAAATTAAATACGTTAAGTTCTTA
>JABASH010001861.1:0-23243 GCA_019776445.1 Tomocerus maximus | reverse complement strand
TAACGTTTCGTTTGGTGGAGTCGGCATTTCAATACAGAAATACCTGAAATTCTTCAATGAAAAAAGAGCCTGTTTGTTAAAACTAATTATTTATGATTTACCTTTTGTAGAGTAGAGTAAATATAAAATAAGAAAATACGAGTCAGAAGTTCTAAATGTTTCACGTAAAAGTAGTTACAGTCTACAGCATTTATTTTTGAAAAATTATTTGGTAAGATACAATAGTAATTTAAGGTTTTAAGTAGGTAATGATAGCTAAAGAATTAAATTGTTTTTGCTCAAGCATTCCTTTGCTTTTTAGACCTCAATAGGTGATGTAATAATAAATAAAACACTTCTACTTTTAGTAATTCCAAAAATTGTAGCAGAACAACAGAAGAATTGTAACAAAACTGATAATTTTCTTATAAAAATGAAAAAAAACCCAGAAAAACAATGTGCAACAATTTTTATACATTTTGTATAGAGTAAGTGATATAATACACTAAATAGGGTTTATTACTGCCATTGTTAGCATTTTAGTATGTACAAAGTGTTACAATTTTACAATTGATGCATACAACAGTGTCTAAACAAAACCAAGAAATGCCATGGGCCTTTTTATCGTAATCACATAAAAGTAGCAACAGAAGAATGTAGCCCCAAGCATTGCAATTTAATTTGCAGCTGGCTACGGTTTTGCATAATTTCTTGCCCTATGTGGTGTGGTCTGCATTCTATGTCGTTAGACACAATGAAGTTAGTACTAGTACATAATACTTAATTATAAATTTGTGACTTTGTGACTGAGGCTTTCCATGTAATCTCAACTTGCATTTTCTATTGTGGCAAAGCACAAAAATGCGTAATTTGCGTTTGTGAAGCACTCCACCTTCTCGACTTAAACATGTCTGAAAATGTGCATGATTTACACAATTTCGCTTTTTACGCATTGTTTACAATTATTATTCTTCCATATTTTTATATACTAACTTGTGGCAACTTCTTTTAACAATAATATTGTATTGAGTAATGTAATAAACCCTTATATAGAATACAATCCAGTCATATGTGATTATAGTCGCAGCAAAGTCAAACAGTAGTAAAATTCAATTTTTAAGAACTAAAAGTTTCTTTATGTTTGGTTTTTTATCGCATAAGTAGGTCCTCTCTCATAAACGTATTTCGCAATTAGAGCTCCATATTGTTGGATGGGTTTTAGCAAGTACCTATAAACTCTAATTGTGTATATGAGAGAATGGGGATGCGTTAGATAATTTCAGGCATAACATGTAGGAACAGTAAATTTAAGAGCAGAAGAGTGCCTATTTTTATTTACTATTGTTATCCACTGTTAACAATGTGGCAACATATTGGTATATTTACATCAATTGTATATTGTGTATAGTTAGTTGTGCTAAATTGTACTACAAGAAATGGATGCCAATTTAGTAGTTAGGTAGTTATAATGAGATCCACGCATGAAAAAGATTTACCACAAGGAATTTGCCTTCCTTAGCAGATTTTTTAACATGGTTATGGTGAAAATTGTGATTCTTGGTTTTGGTAACTCTGTGACATGAAATTATGCTCTGTAGTATGTCTTGTTGTTACATCTATGTCAAAATTATATTTCTGTTTCTGGTTTTGGTTCACCTCAATAAAATTTTCATTTTTTAGCCTGTCATACAAACTGTGCACACACGCTCTTGTTCTATTGCTAACAATAAGTCAATAATACCCATAGTACCACATCATGCAGACATGCAAGGTAGAAAAACAATTTTTTGGCAGAGTGTGTTGGTGTAAGTTGCATACGTGAGTGCTTTATTTCATCGTGACATTTGTCTAATTTGTTGCTACTTAGAATGCAATCCTAAATGTAATAAGTTTTGGTTTTGTTTTTATGTACCTATTTAGATAAGGAAGGGATGCGAGGGGAATGGTACACTCTATGATCCAATTTCTTCTCTTCCCATAACGAATATGAAATCAGGCTTCACATTCAAGAATTACTACTGTGCTCTATGCAACAATCAAACATTTAATGATGGAATGGAAATGTGGAAGCCACGCTTAGAGTGTGCTTCCATTGTCAATAAAAAAGAGATCACTAAGGAAGTGATTGATAACCGACTTGAGTACCGGCCAGAGGAAGGCTCCTGGGGACTTACTATTGAACGAGGTGGAAGGGGCATTTGGGGAGCTTGCAAAATCGATCCTGTCATTCCAGAAACTGCCATCCACATGGTCCGTTTCTGCAAACCATACATCAAAGATTGTCCTGCTGGCTACAACGCTACTGATGTAAGTTACAATTTAAAATCTTCTGTAAGTGGGTACCATCTTGAAATTAAAAAAGTAGGATAAGACATGTGAGCAAACACAATGCATTCCTTATCCATAACAGTTAAAACTACAACAATGCAACTGTAATGTGCATTTAGTGCATTATAGTTAGTAAATAAATTGATTCGATGGTAAATCAGTTTGAATTTGACATCACAATTAAAGAAAACTCTGTATGTAAATACCTAATAGTTTTAGTAATGGTATGCCGTTTGTCGTGCCTAATATCTTCAAGAGTCATAACATTTTCCCGATCTACGATTTGTTTTGAACAGTAGTAAATGGAAGGTGTCAATTGAGATTGAGAGCGTTGATAATCATCTTTTTACATGTTTGATAACACACTTTTAATGAGTAAAAGTAATGTCTCATCGTTATTGTTCACTTCTGAAAAATTATACGATTGTATCATTATCAAGATGATATGATACAAAGTAATTCAGTCGCATATTTCACAGAATTGGGATAATAACAACTTTGTACACATATATAGGTTTTGTTTTGCTACTAGTTAACTGTGCCGAAGCAAAATATGCAGAGGGCTATTAAATATTTGTGTTGTGCTGGAGCTTATTGATTTTTTTGTTACATAAGGTGTCTACATACATAGGCATAACTTTAAGGAACGGCATAGGTAGCTATAAATGTGAAAGCTTCATATGACAATTATCGTGTAGTTTAATTAAGAAAAATTAGTTTCCTTCAGTTAGCGAATATACATTATGATTAATAATATAAGACAAATTATAATACCGTACAGCCCCTCAGACAATGTTGTACTGTACTGTACAATGTGTGTAATGTGTAAAGATAAACCGTTGGCGGCTGTTACACTTGTTATTATGAGTAGAGGATTATTATGATTCAAATAGATGCATATAGACAGATAGTCATAAATATTGCTTAGAAACTTTACATGTGGATAGGTAGTGAGTACACGAAATGAGATAATATGGTGTGTTTGTATATCTGCAACATCTACGTAGCAATTGAATAAAACTTGGCACAACAACAGTCTGTAATTTACAATTTGTTTTGTGTAACAAACTTGGGAAGTGTAATAAGCCAATTATGAGTCTATGGACTTTATTAAAGAGTATGTGAACTTTTCCCAGGAGTTGTTGTGAGATCGTTGATAATATTTGAAATCGCAAGGCAAGTCAAAAGATATCAGCGAAGTAGGCATTCACATGTAAAACTGTGGCACTAGGGACCTAATTCATTATACCACATTTCACTTTTTCTAAAACACTTAATCACAGTATAATTTTCTATGTATGCTCGTTAGACTTTGTATTTAAATATTCTTATTGGATTTTAATAACATTTCGATGAGGCAATACTAGAATTACGTGGGAAGTGTTTAGAAAAGGTCGACTGGAAATTATACGTTTTTGATCTCAGCCTGCTATGAATTATTATTATTAAACAAAAATCATAATAATATGAACGAACAAATTGCTACTTTAATCTGAAGTAGGATCTCATCAATTTGTGAACATAACGAATTCATGTATGTCTGTGCGAGTACAAGTATCCCTTGTAAGACGTGTGCTGAAAAATATGGCATAATAATGAAATAATTATTATGATGATGGCATAAGTACTGTTGCACATATCTAAAGAAACCAAACGTTGACATCACATTCGTTAACATAGACAAGTGTATTTAACTATGGTTTAGGTTCATAAATATTATCCGTATCTTGATGGGTTAATGTTTCAAAATGAATTGTCGAATTGCAAAGCTTATTAGCTCCATTTCACGACATGGCCATCATGATACCATCCGCTAGTGGTTTGTCTACGATTAGAATACGCACAGAGATGTTTTGAATCTAAAGGTGTAGCTAAATTGAACAGGGTGAACACACTTTTATCACTACACCACCGGTATAGATATCGAGAGTAGTTATTCTTTGGTGTGTTCACTATTTCAATGCTTTAACAAAGAAAAAGTTATTGCGACCTTTGCTTTGGTAAACATCTCACTGATTTCAGTCGATGTGTTGTTGACTCCACGAGAAAAAGTGAATTAACATTACAAGTGATAAAACTAACGTGCATCAAACCGTAACCTGTAAGAAGTAACACTTTGATGTAACACATTGATTATTCAATGAAATGCTCAAGCCAAGTCATACCACTCCTACTAGTATATCCCTACTAAAGATAACCTGACTTACCTGACGCATGTTTCACTTTTAAATACAAGTATTCTGCATAAAAAAGGTCTAATGTGTGTTCTATATGCAAAATACACCACAATATTTAGATATACTATTAAAGCAAGACTAATTCCATCAGTACCTGAAAAATTGGAATTCGTATTACATAATGTCGAGAATCTAGAACTATTTATTATTGAATAATTGAGGCTATTTACTTTAAGTGACAATTTAAAAATACTATATTTAAAATGTTTCTAAAGATTAGACAAATACTCAGGTTTCGCTACGTGGTAAGGTAGGGTAAGTGTCTTTTAAAGGCTTGTTTGAGTTTGCAAACATATTACATGCTATATTACCTATATGCGTTTAATCTCATTTGGTAATTTAGAAATGCAAATACTTTTGGCCTTTTGCCCACATTTATACCTAGAATACTTAAATCCAATAGGAGAGCATCGCCATTAATGTAATAACCTCCGAACCTCCCATGGGTATGCATTGTGTTTGTGAATGCGTAAGTTTGATGGATAATAGTATTGAGGGTGATATGAAGTTATTGTTTGGTTTTTATTCTTCTCCATGTGAAATGTTACAATTTGGTTTAGTAGTCAATTGTTTACCAAATCCGCAGGTACACAGGAAATGTCTGAGCTACACAGCTGCAGTGTACAATGGTCGAGAGGGATACCGTAATGTCCATTGTGCAATTTGTAATGGCATTAAAATCGAAGAGCTGGCCTGTACTACAGTTAGCTTTGGAAGAGCCGGCTTTGGTTTGGAGTTCAATCAAGCAGCCTTCTCCTTTTTGTTTGATCTCAACCCAGAAACAGGGAATGAAGTAGGACGAATTAAGAAATGTTCCTTTGAAGAAATATATGATCCTTTCTTCCAGAAATGCCGAGCTATTCTCTGTGCTCCAGGACAGTTTTACAACAACGGGCAATGTATTACAATTTCAGTTTCTACTTCGAAACCCGAGATTACTGAGCCTACTCCTACGGACACTAATGAACTTGGAGAAGGTACCAGTAGTAGTAGTGACTCAAATGCTCTAGACTCGAATGTCTTAGAATCCACTTCACTGAAAGACACTACATCTGTAACACCGCCCTCAAAAGAAGAATTCGAAATGTGTCCAAAAATCATTCTCGATAGAAGCGAGTATGAAATTTTGGATAATGGAACTGTATTCATCTTGGCTTACGGAAAGGCTCTATCCAAGAGAGACTATGCTGTACAAAGTCATGATCGATTGGTTGTCTGTGCACCCGAAACAAGATACTACACAGAGAAGTTTGGGGCCACTTGGGGCTATTTGAGTTTCGCTGGAGTACTCATATCTGTCATTTGCTTGATTATTCACTTAATTGCATGTATGATTGTTCCTGAACTCAGAAATCTCTCTGGAAAAAACTTAGCCTCCCTCTGCATTGCATTGCTTGTCATTTACTGCGTCTTTCTGGGATTGCCCTTTGTTCAAATACCCAGCAGTTCATGCACCATCATGGCTGTCATCCTTTATTACAGGTAAACAAACTTCAATTACTATTATGTTACTTATATCGTGGATCACATACCTTTATTCCTACAGAGCATGTAGCTAATGATTGGCAAACATTGTTTTAAACTCACTGGAAATCAAAATCTAAGTCCACGAAGTACTTGATTTATGTGTATTTGTGTATAATACAAATATATGTTCATATGGTACATACCATATGTGCCTAGCTTTCAAACTATTTCTCTGAACACAATACGCAATGCACTTTGCGCTAATGAAAAAAAAATTCCACAAATTTATAATTAATTGCGTACTCAAATGTTGGGACGCAAACGTGTCTTACCGATTAGATGCATCGCACAAGTGCTAGTTACCTAGTATTATGTATTAGTGCCTTTTTAGTCTCTTTTCCTGTGTCCAATGCTAATATTTGATCATAATCCAACGAGATTCGATTCTAAAAAGAAATTAGCGAAACATTAGATCTATATTTATTTTCTATACAAACACACGTGAGTCATCTTTCCTTTCGTACTGAAATGGTCATGCTTTTAAATATATACTGATAAGTTTTTTATACATAGCTCTTAAGATAATTTGCAATAATGCTGGCAGAGACCATGACTTTAAGTAAGATTTATTTTGGGCGATGACTGATGTATGTAGGTAGATGCACAAGTTTATTTTTTTAAATACGTATACCACCTTGAAACCACATCTAATTCTAAGCAGACTAGTATTAGTATAAATAAAATGTCAAATCGGATGTGTGTCAATCTGCCACAATCCAATAACGTGGCACAGACTAACCTAACCTAAACTAAAACAATCCTATCTATGTAAAACTGTACTCAGTGCGGCAGATCCTACCATAGCCGTCAAATCTTACTACCCACATGGATAATTCATGTTGGATACTAACATGCCTTACCACATATTTTACTAGTTATATTACCCCGAGATAATTATGTTAAATACAAAAACACTTATCACGGAGAAAACTTATCCCACATGAACAAGTAATACTGTAATTTTTTTTAAATTGATTTTAGTTTTATGGCTGCCTTTTGTTGGATGCTAATTTTGGCATGGGACGTAGCAATGACACTCCGTAGAGCAACTCAAGAACTGCGAGTCTCTTCTGGAGCCCAATGGATGAGATTCGTCTTCTACTCTGTGTTTGGATGGTTATTCCCTGCAATTTTAGTTACCATTGCTGTCGTAGCAGAATTTCTTCCAGCGGAAATAATGCCTTTGCCATATAGCCCTAATTTCGGAATGCACAACTGTTGGTTTGGACAAAAGCCAGCTCTGCTCATCTACTTCGCTGGACCTGTTGGATTCATCCTGTTTCTTAATGTAATACTCTTTATTGACGCTGCAAGGTTAATTTCATCGACAACTCAAGGCACAGCTAAGGCAAAAGCTTGCGGACCTTCTCACAAAAACTTTAAGTAAGTACTACTTATAACTCTGATAATTACTAGTAATTATATTCCTGGTTGTACAAATAGCGTTCTTTCTTTGCACACACACATCGATTGAGACAAGTATGCAATGAAACGGATATGAACGGAGGAATTGTATAAATAATATCATAAGCTAATTATTAGAAGTGCAACAATGTTAAGTATAGTTATAATTATGTTACAGTATAGGTATTATCACAACCATATTTCACTCTACGAAGTACAAAAGAGGAAGCAATCAGTTATTTTTTTCAATAGAAAATAGAATATCAGCAAATGTGCATGAAAGTTAGTTCATGATCTTGAATGTCTATACTATGATTTATTGCACTTTCATGCAGGACCTATTACATGTTAGTAGAAAAATAAAAACGATGAATGATTTGAGAAAATGCGGTTACATTGATGAAAAGACTGTAATTCTCATGAGCAATGAACTTCCGACAATTTAGTATTTTTTCCTTTTGTTTAGCAAGTTGAAGAATAATTTTAACTACTAATTATGCATCATAATTTTATATCGTGTAAAACTGAATGGAAAATACTTCCCATTGGAGGAAGTATCTCAGGAACTCAGGAACTTCATTATTGGATTGTATCACGGACATATTATATAGCAATAAGAGTTCTGCCAGATTACACTATGAATTCTCTTGGAGCTTGGGATGGGAACAACAAATAGTTTCACAGATCAGAGTGGTTTCATTGTTTTCGCCGTCTTATCTGAGAGACCTCGTTGTTATAATTATACTACTTATGCTATGGCTTATATTACACTTTTATCATTGCAGTTTCTCAAAGCATTCTACCACAGTACTGATGTGCAAGTGCAAAAAAGCACTATTATAAAACGTATTTGCGCAATCCTTATGAATATTTTGTTAAGAGAGTTTTTACTTTCTTGTGATTATTGCAAAGAAACAATGTGACCATTAATAGGTAATGACAGCACTGTGAAAAAGAACCTTACGCAGGCCACAGTCGATAACATAACGGACATAAATGTGTAACACTACTTTGTAATTTTCCGTATCCTGTCGAATGAAAGTGAAACTGTCTTTGATACAATCGTAATTGCAATCACGCTATAATGTAAAATAGACACAGTGAAAAAGTGAAGTGAAAAATGTAGAGTTGCATGTAATGGCCATAATGTTTGCATAGCGCATTGTTAAATTGCATTGTTTGATTTCTTCCTTATTTACATGAACTGCGTATTGCGTAGCGAATGCAAAATGAATATTGACAATAACAAGTGTCCGATCTAATAGACATAAATTAATCATTATTTTGTTACAGGTTGTATTTGAGACTGGCTCTGTTGATGGGAATCAGTTGGATTCTGGGAATAGTTGCTGGATATGTTGACATTCCTGCTTTATGGATTGTTTTTATAATCTTCAATACTCTGCAAGGATTATTTATTTTCGTTGCCTTCACATGCACTGCAAAAGTAAGGAAAGCTCTGCGAGCGAAACTCTGTTGCACGTCTTCTCTCCCCACTGCATCTTGGACATGGTCAGGAATAGGAGGCAATCAAATGGCTCGGACAACTTCTTCGTCTTCTGCAAACACGAAAAGATCTGATTTGGAAGGAAGAGATTCCACGGAATCTTCTCATCATTCTCACCACTCTCATTCTCATCACCACCACTCGGGCCATCATCACAACCACAATCACAATAATCACAATCATGGTCCTGTGAGTCTCAATGGAAGTCACCACCATTCTTCTCTACATTCACTTGGTGGAGTTGCTGGTGGAAAAATGTATAGAAGTCCTTCAGCCGAGTTGTATAGAGTCTAGATATCTACAACTCTATTCGAACTGAAATGAGTTCACATTTGAATCCATTTTATCAGCGTAAATATAATATATGTACCATGATTACTAATTTTAACATTTTTACCATTATACCATTTCGTAATAGTATGACGTGCGTAGTATCTATTTAACTATACTACTGCAACACAAATCTTCTTATACTAAACTGTACTTTAACCTTTTATGTCTTAACGATACCATATTTACCTAAGTCAAGGTTTGTGTGTAGTTCGTGGCTCGTTTACCTCGATGCTTCACTTAAACCTTGTATCTGGACAGGTATTCTTACTTCCTTTATACATATTTGTGTGTACAACTTGTTTTACTCTGAAACTAGAGATTGAAATGCAACTAAGATAGATATTATGTTAATTAATTTGAGAAATGTCTTAATACTTAAGTTTAGAAAATGTTCTTAATTAATGTAAACCAACCGATGAGATTTTGTTTGCCAGTAGCAAGCTAACAATAGTTGTTTGTGAAGAGCAAAGCGCAAGTAGTTACAAACGGCCTACATCTACCTATATCATAAGTGCAAAGAAAATTAGTTACTTAAATCGTTACTAATTATAATAATAATATTATATACACAATATTATTAGCAAATAGTTTTGTTAGCTCTTCGTTATACTGTTTAAACTTTAAACTCAATTTTACTGAGAACAAATAACTGCTGTAAATATTTAGGCATCCACTTCATTTTGCCAATGAAGGAGGGCTAATATTAGTTCTGCCAATAGTAATGTACGTTTGGATGGTGAATGTTTATAATACGTGTGTGAAATATGAAGTAGAATAAGTTAAAATAGAAAATCAAGTGTATGTGGTCAAAATTATAAATAGAATAAGTATCATAATGCTGAATCTGAAACAAAGTAATATTATTGCTATAATAGTATTGTGTTCTTATACTTTGGCAATTGCCATACACGAATGAGAGAAACATGAATCTAGCTTTTAAGAACGAGTTAATCAGTAATTCAACTTGTCACCTATTATTCACGCGCACAATCAATATTTAAATTGTTCATTTTTGCAAGATAAATGTTTTTCATCTGACTGTTTCTATCTTTTTATTGATTTTAGAACGCGTCTTACTTGACTTTTAGGGCCATATTAGGAATGAAAGCTAACGTTGAGCCGCTAACGATATCTTAAGCCAAATCCTAAGCCTGGTCCGGACCAGGTTTTGCGGAGGAGTACATTTGCATTCAAAAGATAGCCGTTACCAGGGGTTTTTAGGCCACGGGTATACTTCGGTATCCTCGGGTATACTTTTCAGCTTAGGATATCGTCAGCGGCTCACGTTAGCTCTCATTCCTAATAGTGCCCTTGTAACTAACCATTTAAAAATGTAACTTGCCCAGTGTATTTCAGTTTGCTACAACGTATTTAAGTTAAGTACCTGTTAATTCCGATTGCATAAAGTTATCTGCCTGTAATCAAAAATACAAATGACGAAAGGAAGGTAAATATTAATACTACGAACTGTATTACAACTTGATGTATGTTCTATGCAGTGGGAAATAATAATAAATACCAATAAACATTTTCTATATAATGTATTACGAAAACCAACACTTCCTTAACAATCAGATTTACAATTTTGAATCCATTTACCGATTTATATGTGATTAGCAGTTACAGTTTAGTATTGATCCAAATAAAATCCAATTTATCATTTTCATCATCGAAATATCCCCAAATACAAATACATACTTAAAAGAGAATATTAAATGATTTGTGTATTATTAAACTACTATTTCTTAGCCTTTTTCTTTTCAGCCTCCTCTTCTTTTTCTTTCTCAACTTCTTTAACGAATCTGTCAATGATATCTACGTCCATCATCTGAAATGTTTTTAGCAAAATATAATATTATGTCTGATTATTTTCCTTACATGGAAATCTACAGTAAAATGAATATTGTTATTATGTTACGAGGTATACATACCCTCATCGGTTCGCCCCTTCTCATGACAGCTATTTCTAGATTTTTCCCTCCCGATTGAACAACTTCTAGTAAGGCACGAATGGCTAATTTGACCGTTTTATCTTCCGTTGTTACATCTTCAGGCTGGTAATATTTTTCTAAAAACTCTCTCACCTATTCAAATTACATGTAAACAATTTAGAACTCCTTAATTTAAAATGGTACTGATACCAGAAAGAACTTGTAGTGTAAATTGTAGCAAAGGTCTCAAAACACTTACAGTTTTTGCGTTCCTACCGGTTGCGTTGGCTTTCCATTCATGGTAGGTTCCAGATGGTTCAGTCTGATACAGACGAGGAGTCCCATCTTCATCAAATCCTCCAATTAAGCAAGAGATGCCAAAGGGTCGACGTCCATTACTTTGGGTGTAGCGTTGTTTTAACTCTGAAAGCCATTATTATTACATAGCTTGTTTAATTACATCAAATCAACTGTTATTATTATTAACTATTATTTTTACATAAACTACTTAGGTTGGTAATGCTGAAGACTTTTCCAACCGCTGAAATTGTTATTTAAATTGTTATGTTATGCATGACTCTCAAGGTTAACTTTTTTAATAACTTTTATTAAAAATTTTAAATCTGTCAATATTTCGGCTACCCTAAAGACAACTGGGGTAGTCAGTAACCCTTCTTCAGGGAAGAAGTGAAGATTGTAACAGAATAGGTAGATAAATCATACACAACAATATCTTATACTGTAACATATCTTATAGTATAAGATATCTACTTATTCTGTTATTGTAATAAAAGTTATTAAAAAAGTTAGCCTCGAGAGTCATGAATATCATTTTAAATAAGCTACATAGACGATCATGATAATTAATTATTACTGTTTAAATAAAACTATTATTACTGCTCTATAGATTAAATTGGATGAGATTTAAGTGTCTATACAGACTACAGACACAAACACTAATAAAAGCCAAACAATGGTCATTGATAATGTTTTAAACATGAGTTTTTACCAGCAATATAGCGAGTGATATATTCCAGCGTGACAGGATCTTCTACGGTTAGCTTATGAGACTGGCATTCAATTCTCGCCCTATGAATCAATATCCGGGCATCGGCAGTCAACCCGGCAAAAGCCATTACAACATGGTTATCCAACAAGCAAATCTTTCGGACAGTTCTTTCCTCCTGAAGCTTTGCAACTGATTTCTTTTCAACGCCAAGAACCACACAGTCTAGTCCCCGTACACCAACCTTTATGATAAATATAAATTGATTAGTCAAAGCATCATCAAAAACACTAATTTGATCTTTACAAAATATTTCTTACCGCAGTAGATCCCTTCTTCACAGCTTCTTGAGCATATTCTACCTGAAACAAATGCCCATCAGGAGAAAATACAGTAATGGCTCGATCGTATCGTGCGCTTCCCATTTTAGATTTTTTGAGTATCTGTAATAAAAATATTATTGTTTATAATCATGTCCCATCATCCCATCCCCACTCCCCACTATTCAATATTTCACGGATTCAAGAAAATGTAATCTAATCAATCAATTAAAGTACAAATAAAAATGGAAGTGCCCATGTCCCTTACCTAATTGACAAATTGCGGCAATTGCAATGATGTATTTTATCTTTAGAGTTATCAAAACTTTTTGACAAACTAAATTGACAGTCAAAGATACAGTTTCTCTTCCTCTGCTTTTCTATATGACTTTCAATCAAGTGGAATCCGGCGCTTTGGTAAATACAATCAAATCTCGCTGATTCATTGAGTGAATTGGAGATTTGAAGCTTCACGTTACAGTACAAACACAGATGTCAGCTCATACTCTACCACGAAAGTTCTTACTACTTTTTGCATGTGCAAATGCAAAATGCAAACTGAACATAAAACATCATCATCGAAAGTCATGTCATCATGTTCATGTCGCATCTCACGAAACAAAAGTTCTAATATCACCAAACAAAATGTTACTGTCCAATATTTGGATAATAAAAATAAAAAATAAATAATTGTTATAATACCTTCCTAGGTATTAACTTAGTCATATAGTTGATTATTATGAAAATTATGAAAAATATGATTATGCATACACATCATACCCAAACCTTTGGTACTTGTTTGAGTTGTTTGTAAGTCCCTAACCAAAATGTCGTATACAATGCTGGCCCTTACATGAAATCTGAATTAAAGTTATCATCATTTTAACTGTGAACTACAAAGAAAGGCTTTTTACCTATAGAGCCAAAGTTAGGATTAATATTATGCACAACTGTAGAAGTAGTACAATAAAATTCTAAAGCGCATCATTTATGTTTATTACTGTTATTTATTACGATTCAAAATGGTTGATTGAAGATTTACAGGTAAAAAATTCTGTTTATTGGAAACGTTAGTTAATTAGTGGTAACCTTAAGCTTAACCAATACTGTTTTGTGTACTGTACAATATATATGACGTACATGTCTAGTCTAAGTTCTAGCTTATTCTAAAACAATTATTATAGCTCCAGTATTAAATATTTACTAACTAAAAGTTGATTATGGCTGCAGAAAACTAGAAAATATATAGGGTCTACGCTACAATACTTCTGGTTTGGGCATAGAAAACGTACACAAATCTTAAATTAAAATTAATGAAATATATAAAAATTAAAAAAATTATATATTTTTCAGTGTAGTTTTATCGCTTTCCCTTTTCACATTATTTTTATATTTTCGAAAATATGACACTCATACTGATAAACTTCAAAACTTTCAAATCAAATGGTAAATCTCCTATTCTAAAGGCAAGCACACGAGTACGAAAGGGTCATATAAGTTCCCTATATTCAAATGTACTCTGGTAGTGTTTTTTTCATCTAAACAGACGCACCAGTACAGTACATTTACATGTGTGTATCTGTGAAATCAATGAAAGTGAAACAGCCAACTGCTTTTTGTATTTGTTTTATATTGTAAAGGCCTATTAGGATGGATATAGTCTGATAAATTGTCGATTTTAATTGCACTGCAGTGATTGCAGTTTTTCAGTTGCCAGTCACATCTTCATCACATTTCCATCAATGCGACACAAATGATCAAGATCAAGTATTTCAGATTCAACCAATATTAACTGCATGAAGAAATAAGCCATTGTAACCAAAACAGCACAGCACCTTAATGAATAAATGTATCATTGTCATTCACATTTATTACAAAAGTGGCTATAACTAGTATTCTTAACCTTAATAACAATCATCATGTACTTTGACAAATGAAATGGCTTAGATATAATTTTTATTGTCGCCCATTCATCCGCTTCCTTATTATATTATAGTACTCAATTTTCGATTAGGAAAAAAATGATGTAGCATTAGCATCGCAGTGCAGAGCACAAATGCTTTAGAAAATATATTTAGTGCTCTGCGTTCTGGCCAATTTAAGAGTTTTTCCCTTGGCAAAACTTCATTAAACTTTACCGATGCAGCAGGTTAAAATTGTCAGATAAGGAGTTCATTGTAATTCTTAGCTTGCCATTGTTAAAATATTGGGATGATGTGCCACTGAAGTGATTTTTCTTTGTCAAGTTTTCTTGGATTTTTGGTAAGTGAAATCGGCTTTCCAGGCCTAAAAATTATTGGCAAATTAATAATTTTGGCTATAATAATTACACTTAATCCGTTATACTTGAGAAATAAAAAGAAATAACTTCTCGTTTTTGGTCGCTTACCCTTTGTTTTTTAAATAGCGGTCTTCAGATCTAATCACCCAAATACCAGGAAGACGCTCTATTATCTCCCACATTTGGCTTGGACAAGTAGAAGTGTCCTAAAATAGTCAATTAAACAAATAATACGGAGTACCGTTACAGTATTTATGTATAAATTACATTTATTGCACACTAAGCGTTTAAAGGCAAAAGGACTTGATTATTGACTTTCTTCTGGATGTGGTAAAGTCAATAATCAATTATTACTACTGAACGAGTCTGTAATTAAGAGACAATATTTTCTGGAGAAAGCTATTTTCTCTTATAAGACTGTAGCACCATATCCAACTTTCACTAATTGAGAAATTCTTGAATGACATATTTTTTGGAATGGATTAAAATCCTTTCCATAGCCCTTACATGACGATCAGTATGCTTACATAATATATATTAGTTTAGTTTTTACCGTGGTTGAAAAAAGGTGGGCCCGACTATCTTGAGGATTAAAGTCCAAGAATTTGGTCCCCTCAACGACATCGCCAGTGCGATTTGACTCAGTGTATTCATAAACGTACAGTTTATACTTATTGCCATCTGTACATTCGTAAGTTCCAATTTTATATTTATAGACTAATAATTACAATTGATCCAAAGAATACATTTCATAAAAAGGCACACCTCCTGGAATGGGATCTTTTACGAAGTGTTGGATGATTCCCCTCTCACCCCTGGTCTTTTTCTTCTTCATCACAATAGCACCATTGCTCTCTTCGTAAGTAATCTGAAAAGAATAACACAGAAAATAATTTAGAACGCTTTCAAGAATCAGTGCCAGTGAGGATCGTTTTAAAAATTAATACTCCATAACATCAATAAAATATATTTTAGACTGTAACTGAGTATAGGTAAGATTATGTGTTCTATGACCTCATTTCCATCCTTTTTGGATACTATGGAGCAAATTTCTCGAGACCTGCTCGTGCTCGTGGCCATATTTTCAGGGTCATATTCATGTTATGAACAATAGTTAATGAGATATTGTTTTGTCATGTTAAATTAAGTATAAAATAAATATCAAAATAACTAATTCTGGACACTAGAAGAACTTGAAGAAGACTAAATGTACACAGTAAAAGTCCACACCAACTTTACTAACACCATTACTGCGGCATCACTACTTTAGGCAACGCACTGGCATATATTACTTCTGGATGTCACTGCATTTATGATTTAAACACAATTTACTTGCCATGGCCAATCATTTAGGCCAAGTGAAAGTGACCAGTGTGACAACAAGACTAACATTGACATCGAGATTTCACATCACAGTCAACAGAAAGAGTTTCATATTATCCCTCCGTTTTAGTATGTTCAGGGGACAGGAAAAAGTCCGTGTTAAGGCAGCTTACACAAAGTTGGATGCATCATCAAATGAGTTGCTTGTATGTTAAGGTGAATTCATCGATATTTGATTTTTTTTAACTAATAAATAAAACTGATAAAGTTGCGGCATAGTCCCTACGTTATTAGAATTCGAATTCTCAGTAGATATGATATACACGAGACAGTAAACATTTTAAAATACTGTGTCAGCATTTTGCTACTTGCAAAGACCGGCTTAAGCTGAAGCTGAAGAAGATACGGTTGGACATTGGACCACGGTTTTCACTCGCCTCTTTTCTTTTCAAACCTTTCTCTATTTACTAGCAAAATCGTTGCTTTCACTAGCCGTATCTACTTATAGCTTTTCCCAACAAAATTAGCTGATACTTGTCATTGTTTATTCTCATGAATGATTTTACTTTTCATTTTCAGCCGCGTAAATATTGTTATTTACTATTACGTAAGCTTTTACTTGAATTTTCACTCTCCCTTTTTTAAAACTTCAGGTTTAATAAGCTATGTACTATTCTCAGACTTGTTACCACCTTTCTAATAATATTTGTAATTCTTCAGCTTATTATTTACTTAGTCTGCAGAAAGCTGAATAAGCCATGACCGATGTGGACTGTGGAAGTACTAATATTTATCAGCAATTATTCACAGATTATTATATAATTGGCATTACTGCATTGTAATCAGGTAGTTTTCACTTGTCCTGTAGTTACAATAACTTTCACTGTGCAAAAAATATTATAGCAATAATAAAATTGGCTCCTGAACAAACTGAAGAAGTGTTTCAACTATGACAGCTACCGACCCTAACTATAATGCTTTTGCCTTGAATTTAAATGATATCTTTTTAAACATTTTAACAATAATTTTGGAATCACGAATAAAAGACTCAAATACTTATGCATATGTATTACCTAGGCCTCGGACTCCTTTACTTCTACTACCAATAAGACAGTCTCGCAGCAAGGAGCCTAAGGACAACTTTAAAGACATTATTGTTAGGTTATTGAAAGTCCTGCAATAACAAAAATAATCTACCATGCAGACAAGTACCTATATAAAACCAAATAGATTGTAAAATTGTAAGGGTATAAAAAGCTGGGTCTACGACTTAAGAGTATGGAATCATGATTATATTAATGATGAGACAATCACGGCAAGCTCTCCATCTATAATCAAGACAAATTATATCCATCAGCATGATACGTTTACTAGATCTAAATATATTAGTTTATTCGTTACTGCATTATGTAAGGACACATCGATAAGTAAGTTAGATTAGATGTACATTATAGTATGTAGTACCAGTACATACTATGGAACAGCCATCACTGCAATAAAATGTCCTTATGTTATTACATAATAATATTGCTTATTACATAGAAATAAAGAAAAATTATTACCATTACGCACGTGACAATATTACGAATTGGTTCCATATCGCCCAATCCGGAGTCATTTAAGACCAGAATATCAAATCTGTCGTTTAAGTTACGGATTCATGCTTCCTGATTTCATCGCTTCGATTGCTTAACAAGAATGCATAAAATGGGTTATAAATGTTTATTTCCCTTATGTAAACGTAAGCTATGACTTTTCTACTCATTTGCACTGAATTCAGTTGAAACGCACTGTAGTTTTTTAGACTTTATTGAAATGACAATAAGATATAGTATGTTCGTCTCAACGAGTGCACTCGAGTACTGGGGTTAGGATGAGTTGTCTGTGATGGGTAGTGTTTACACTGTTACTTTGATACAAAAGGATGTAAAATGTTATTTTGGGGGAGTTGAATAAATACTAGTCCAGTGGTATAGTATAAATGTGTGAAGGCTTGTGTGTTGGGATTCTATAGGTATATGAGCCGCCTTAAGTGCGTGGAGATTGACATTAATGTGTGTGTTAAAAAATGGTATACAGATTCGTTTAAAGCATTAATATAGTGAAGTGGCATAAATGTGGTAAAAATATTGCATGTAAAAAGGTATAAATGTAGAGTAGAATTGCGAGTAGTGTGCCGGAGTGTGCGTGAGTCAATGTTAATAGCTGTGGGTCATGCAGACCTCAAAAATTAAAAGGTTTAAAATAAGACTTATCTTGGGGTGACAATATTATATTATTCTTTATAGTCTAAATCTCTAAATGATATTAAATGATATGTGATATCTTCTATACAGACGGACATAACACCTGTCAACATAAGCCATCAAAGTTAAGTGTTGGAAACATGTTGGAAATATTTTGCTAATCGAAAAAATGTTTCATAAAAAGGTTATATTTTATCCTATGTGCACAACAATATGCGAGAAAACTCTGAGACGCAACTTGGATGAAGAATAAATACATGCCATTTCGTATAATAAATAAATAAAGATGCAGATCCAAGTTTTATACTAATAAATGTTAGAATAAGAAAAGATATATCTTGTATGCACGGAGGGAGTCAGTAAATATATAACGTAGTAGGTATAAGATATATTCAAACACTATTCAATTTAGCATGAAGATTTGGGTTAAAATTATATACCTACATTCTACATCCGTTACAATATGATTATAGTCTTCCGCGTCGAGTGTCCACTAAGAGAAGCTGTTTGAGATTGCTTTTTCGATGTGTTATATGGACGTTCTGATACTATTGTTATTAATATTATGATCCAAAAAGGTGTCTCGGAGACTCGGATATAGAATGCATAGGGTTAGCGAGGGGAATAATAAAATGAGTTTCTCTTTCTCTTACTTCCCTATCTCCATATTAGATATAACTGCTTCGAGAGGACTTGCCAATTACTTTTGTTAGATATACCTATATTTTATAGTGTCTACACAACTTGCAGATAATCTACAGCAATGCAAAACGCACCTAATTGATAGTTAGTTATAGGTATACACAGTATACCTATATAAGAAAGTCAAATTACACAACATAAAAGTGAAAGTGGACTTGGTAGGTAGAGACCTACGATAATGTCACTAAAGTGCATTTTGCACTCATAACACACAAACATACTTTATAATAACTGCATTTGCTACTTGCAATATTACTGTGCAGTGCAGCAGTGCAGGGTCAAAGTGTTTAATTCACAAAAATCTCACTCATCTATGATCTTCCAACATGAAATGAAGTAATTACCTATTAGGGTAGTGCGTGGATATGTATAGTTCAAATTATCTTATGTTTATAAATATGTGCGTAAGTCGAAATGCTGAGTACAGTGCAGTGGCAGTCAGATATGCCTTCAAGCAATTCTGTCTTCCTGATCTGATTTAAGTGTAAACTTGGTAAAGAAGTGTTATCTTTCAGTTTAAGAAATAAGTGTTAATTTACTTAATAGTGTGGAAAACTGTTAGCAAACAATCTACAAATACAATAAGCTATTAAAATAACGTAACAGCAAATTCGCAAGAAATTTTGCAACAAATATAGACAATTGAATTCTACTTACCATCCTTGAACCAAAATCTTGAGATTGAGATGAAAAATTGGTGAAAAGGGTGAAAATTGAAAGTGAAACATTTTTATAATTGTTTTACACTAAATGTGTTTGTTTATGTTATTGTCAGTGTGTGCACCACCAGGAAGGGGTGATAGTAATGTAGTCAGTATCATGCGATTTATCAAGCTGTATATTGACCCCGTAGTCGCCATTTTGCTACGTGCCTGTACTGCGGTTGCGGTTTTGGTGAAAGAGTTCTAGGCGTGTTTAATAGCCATCATAACATGTCTTGTATAGTGAATTCATCATTGTTATATGCATATACAGACAGACACAATGATACAGATATTTGAATAGATAAACATATAAACCAAAACCATTTACTTAGTGACACACTTGTTTTAACTTGATAATTATATTTGGTTCTACAAACTATTAATTTGATCCAAAACGGCAGACACCTTATCTACCGCAGATACCACATATACCTACTTAGTTTTGTATCTTTTATACAACAAAATTAATTGTGACTGCTGGATAAAATCAGAAATCACCACTCCCCTTAGTTTTGTGTACTTCATTACGTCACTGACAGTTTTAGATGCAAGTGTAAGCGAAAGAACTCATTATTTGTTTTTCTTTTCATTTTAAGCTCTCAAAGCTAAAAGTAGTAAACAGAAATAGCTGCTGGGATATAAGAGCTTAGTGAAGTGTCTACTGGAACTGCATAAAATATTCAATTTCTACATTTACAGTGTTTTAGACTAACTAATTGTATAATAATTACAAATTACAATATTTGTAGTTAATTAAAGTATATGCGTATATCAATGTGAGGAAATCCTATAATATAAATACTTCTTGTTCCAATATTTTTCATAATGAATAAGTATCTTTTAAGATGTTAATATTCATTAAGGATTATTTCGTTTTACTGGTCAAAGATGGATTCAATATTTGTTTTTTGTGACAGAGGTTATGCCAGAGGAACAAATTCCGCTGCTGAAAACAATGGGAGATAAAAGAAGACAACATGTTGTTTTGGGTAATGGTTATGATAAGCCGGATGATAAGGAAATACTAGAAACTGCACGAAGAAGCAATGTAGAGGACTTAAAGCGTCTCATTGAGAAGAAGCAGGAAAGGACTTGGAGGGTATATGAACCATCTAAGGACACTTTGCTCCACCGGATTGCGTATGGGGGTATACTGACAAATTACTTTACATCTCAGAGTGCTTTGCTGATCATGACTATTATTGTACTTACAGTTAGTAAATATCTTACATTGTAATTACTATTATGCTCATTTCAACAGCTTATTCCAACTGTGTGGAAGCAGCTACATTCGTCCTTGATAAATGGAACAATTTTGATATAAATTTACAAAACAAGCAGCGATGGACAGCTTTGCATTATGCTTGTGCGAGTCAGCAAGCTGAACTTGTTGATCTACTAATTGAACGCGGAGCAGATGCAACTATAACTAATGAAAATGGTGAAAATCCGTTTCAACTCATTGTCAAATGTAAGAAAAATTATTACTCGTGCCTTTTAGTGTATCCAATCTAGTAGTTGGATTCATTGTGGGCATTACTAACAATTAACAAACTACCAAGATTAAATGATATTGATAGGTTACACTCCAGAAGCTATCAAGATTGCCAAAAGTCTTCTTGCAAGTAACATTCAGCTATTAAACTCATCCAAAACAGGAAAGAATACTGTTGAGACTATATTGACGCATTCCGCTGTAGACATGCTAGCATTCCTTTGGGATGAACACAATGCAGAAATCAGACCGACATTATTTGACGGTCCTTCACTGTGGTTGGCTGTACAAAAAGGTATTAATAAATTCCTCTTTTTGAAAACTCTTTTCAAATACAAAAATTTTAAATACAAAATGCATTGTCTCACTGGATAAATTTTTGTCTTAATACCCAATGGATAACCTAGCCATAGAAATGTGTATTTTCTAACACTTGCATATAATATACCTAACTTAGGTGATGGTCCAGACACAGTCAAATGTGTTAAATTTTTGTTGGATATTCTTCCTGCAAACACTATAAATGAGAAGGATGAACATGGAAACACCGCCCTCCATATGGCAGCAATGCATTGTCAAGTAGATATTTTTGAAGCCTTGGTTTCTAATCCGAAAACTAAAGTTACTCTGGAGAACAATTTGGGAGAAACGTGTTTGCATTTACTGGCTCAAGCTGGTGAGATTTTCAGAGAATTCGAAAATCCGAATTTATTGTCTTTTGGCCAAGCTAGCCATCATCAGTTTTCTAGCCGACGATACGATACTATTACTGATAACAACATGCAATCTTATAAGTTTGTCTAATATGATGGTGTGTTCAACTACATATTATAGGGACACATTCAAATCCTTTTCCTTGTGTGAAGATTCTCTTCAAAGAGTCGCATGAACTACGAAACAACGAATTGCTAAGAAGGCATCTAATTTTATTTGAGAACCCTCAATATCAGATAGATTGTCCACTTTGGATAGCAGTGAAAAACGGCACTACAAAGGTTGCCCAACTGCTAATTAAAGTCCATGGAGAAATCAGACCCATGTAAGTTTTAGTATCTATTCTGTAAGTATATTTTAGTAAATTAGTATACCTACTCATTTTCATCCAGACTTCAGCTACCTAGGTTTATGTATGGTGATTCATATAATTATATTATATTGAAATCATTATTTAGAATCTTGTACCAAAATACCTTTATTATATACGAGCGTTTAAAGATTGTGATCTATTGATATCAATTTGTAGAAGCCAAGATGCTGAGCTGCTAGCAGAAATCTATGAAAAAACTCCAGAAGCAATAGTACCTTTGTTAGACAAGTGCATTACTTACAATTCGTCGAATTTTGGAGATGATTTGGAAAAAATCACAATTAATTTCGGGTTTGTGATGCAATTTATTAATATACCTATGTAGATATCAAGATAACATTGTAGACAAGATTCTATATCGAAGGTCACACTATTCACTCACACAAAGGAGAAAGCTACTTTCCCTGACGTACTTGAGATTGGGTCAAATTTCATTTTATAATTTATATAATTTATGATATTTTCTTTGCAGACCAATCACAGGTTTTGATTTTCAAGATATTAGGAATGAATCAAAACTCATCCATGGGATATTAAAATCTCCAGTCAATCAACAGACAACAATTCTTTCTCATCCTGTGGTCAACCTTTTCCTTATTGAAAAATGGAAAAAATTGCAGCCTTTAACCTATTTATACATCGCACTATATGTAACATTTCATTTGACCTTTGTGCATTGTCATAAAGTCTTTATTGTTGGTCAGGTTAGGTTGAACTAATACTCTATTTGTGCATTCCAGGCTTTTTGGCTGCTGATGTATTCTATTCTTTGCTATGAGTTATATCCTCCAAATTGCCCTTTCAATTCAACGGAGCCTGCAACGTACCCAGGC
>JABASH010001860.1:0-23247 GCA_019776445.1 Tomocerus maximus | reverse complement strand
TTAAAATATCAATGCCTAAATAATTTTACTTATTTTCTACATAGTTTCTAACTTTGTATTAATAAAATTTTAATCTTCAACTACTTATTCAAGACGTTGGTTCTGAAGAAATGTGCCCATATAAATCCCCTTAAGTAGGTTAAATTATATAATCGAAAGTTTCGCTCAGCACTCGTAGTTTTGTATCATTTCACAGTGTGTGCCACCAAATTTTAAATTACAATTTGTTTTAATCCTTAAATTTAACTTTCTCCGTGGAATGTATAGCTTGGGCAGTTGAAACGTGACAGCGAACAAAAGTTGTTTCCCGTTTTAATAAGTTGGCTGATTGGATATAATCTCCAATTTCCACGTAAATTTTATTACCATCAGATTTCCATCAATGAATCCTGTGGATTTAGGTTGCTGAGAAAATGTGGAAGTTTGCCTTGATCTTTGCAACTTAGATTAATAATAAGATAGATAGACATCTGGCTAAAAGTACTTTGACGTTTTCCGTCTGTTACACATTGCAAAGAGAAAGTTGCTGAAAGGGAGAAAACTCCTGGACATGGAAAACATAAGAAAGTGAGAATTGGACAGGCAGGCAGGTAAGAGGCTGGGACGGTTAGAAATGATTGCCGGAAAGTTTCCTGACGAAAGATTTAAAATAACTGTCTTCTCAAATATCGTAGATATTCCATTAAGGTGTTGCTAAAGTTTATCTGAAACAGAAATTCCCTCTCAGAGCTTCTGAGAGTTCATTTACACGCACTTTCTCTTGACATTAGGCGGATAAGCACACCTCAGCGATGTATGTGTACGTCTATATAAATAAATAGCGAGCTCATGATAAATACATGGCAGCGGGTGTTCCCTCCTTCTCCAGCAGAAAAGTAAGGAAGATATCTGGAAGAACAATTCTTGCGGATCTTCTGTTTCAATACCTAAAGGAATACGCAGGCAGAACAGACATCTATCTACTTATCTGTATGTATTTACTCTTCTACTATGTATACTATAGTAGGTAGTGGAAAATTGGGTATTTATTCCAAAAACTTTTCGATGGCATGTTGCGAAACACTATTGATCCGATACGAATTTCCGGACAGAGTTCCTAACTTTCCCCGTAGATTGAATTTCCAAGGGAATGGATTTCTCAGACTTGTTTATATTCTCTACCTGACGACACACAATCCTATTGTTAATGCCAAGCAATGAGGAATAAAAAGATCTGTCGACAAGCACAAAACCGAACAGGATATTTATGCAAATGTCTTTACAAGCAATAGATTTAAAACCTTTTTCTCTGATTCGCTTTTGTTACTTTTGTGGCCTTCCTCCCAAATGTCATCAATTAAATCTGCTGAATTGAGTAAGCTTTTACAACATAACACTTATAGTTGTTAGAGTCCATTGTACTCTCACGATGAAATTGAAGCAAAAATACCGTTTTTCCATGAAAACAAAATACTACGACGCAAAAGTTATAACCAGGTGGAACAGAACAAGTTATAATTACAAAAATACGCTCTGTACATGGACAACTCAGAGAAGGATAACAGGCGTGATATGAGCGATGCGATGACCTAATTCCCAATCTCATTTACTACGTACTTCTACACAATTCGCAATAGACCTCTACAGCATTGATGTACTAATCCAGGGGAAAATAGTTTTTTCTAAAACATGTACGGGAAGTGTTTCTTGTTTCTGCTCAAACAATTTCCAGCATTAAAAGACACGTGTTTAAACAAAAATATTTACGAAAGAATTACCTTGTGCCTTCTACGTTGAGTCGATAAATGGAGTGCGAACCTTTTTCCGACAGGTAAAGGTGCCACAATAAATAGTACAATGTTTAGCAACAACAACACAACTACTTTTGTCAATAGTCTATAGGGGAATCTGGTGCAGGTGCTTAGTTTATTCCTCGAATGGATATTAAAGTGGAGAAAGCAAATAAATTCCACGAACAAACAAATAAATTCTTTTGTTCTACGCCGCATCTTTCTCCATTTCCTGAGCCACTGTCAGGAAAGTAAATACAACTAATCAGCCATTTAATCCAAGCCGAATTGAATACACGGTAAATTGTAATTATTGAAGTGGCGAGGTCAAACACATAAATTGAATTTACTCCTCGATGTTATCTGTTCCGAGTTTTGACTGGTAAGCGTCTTTACAAAACCGAAATTTACATGCACATACTACATTCAGGGAGGGGAGGAATCAATTTACTCAGTTAGATACTAAGCTATAGCTTTTAAGTACTCTGGAGAGTTTGGTCTGGTTGTTTCCTTTCCTCAGAATTGAATTTTCTTCTCTTGCCACTACAGATATAATGCTTTGGGAGCTTGTGGTTTGCTTTTATATGGAAATAGTTAAATTGTAAAAATGATTTTCTGGAAACTTTAATGCCCGAGGGAGTTAATGTTTTATGACCGCCTATAGGAGAAGTCGCATTTGAATTGAATTTATTTTTGGATTACTTGAATATCTACAAAATACATTTATTTTAGTAATATAGCTCAACTTGAACACTCGAGTTGCTATTACTACGAAGGATAAAATTTATAAATGCTCTATACTTTAATTATAAATGCTCTGACGATGTCAACAATAATTATTGCAGTCGTTGGCCGTGTAAATCTCAATTCCGACAATGAAAAACAAGTATAAAAAGCCGAAATTTATGTTTTTGGCAAATGGAAAATATTATGTAATACCATTATTTAAAATTTCTCAGTAAAATGGTGCAAAATGTCAATTTTGTCAAAATATATATTTTGCATTAGGTTGGTTAAGTTGGTTTCGGGGTTTCAAGCCTTGGTTGTAAGTCAATTTCCGCCCGCACATATTATATACGCACATCCACTTTCCACTGTCACTTTTGATATCAAGATTTGGACCTCCAACGGCAATAGGATTTCTGAGTTCCAACCTTAGAAAAATGGCAAGATATTCATCGTGCCCATTTTTGTCCTTGCCATGTGTTCTCACTGCAGGTAGTTGAATATCGTGGTCGTGTCAGACAAAAGCTAGCAATTGAGGTTCATTAAATAAATAAATAATTGGAAGCTGTGATTTTAGGTGAGTCAATTATCGAGTGAACGTCTAACGAAGCGATATTCTTGATGATACAGGAGTGACATTCTTAAACTTCGAGTTCCTTCAAGATGAATACAATTGTAGGGGGTATCCAAAAGCTTACTGTACAATTGCCATGTATAGGAATAGAATAAAAATTAGTATTGTCGGAAAACTTGTGCGACTTAATTCATTTGTTTCCCTCCCCCATGGAAAAGTTAAATCTGTGTTGACGTTCCGAAAAAGGTTGAGGCTTAGATAGTGAGATCAGCTTTGTTTCGGTGTAAATTTGTTGGCAGAGTTGCAAAGAAGTGGTGTCCTTCGAGATGCGGTATAAAACATAAAGATGACCATTTTCCTTGGGCCCTATCCGTTTTTAAGACGAGTATATGCGATATAAAACACGCACTGGAAAAAGTCTGATGTGAAACATCGTGGGTGGCATTTGCTTTCACTACATAATCCAGGCCACTAGCTCAGATACTATACATAAGTTCTGTCCTACAACATCCCACTGCATTACATTAGCTAAAAGATACAAAACCCAGTTCGGTGCTTACTCTTGGTGTAGACAGTCCCAGTAACTCTACTCCTTCCCCGAAATAATATTTATGAACATGTGTACAGGGTATATCACAATATGGACTCACCAGACATTTATTCGTAGCAATCCCACTACATGATGCACAGGGCGTACACTGTGGCCACTGCCAATACATGCCTACATACTACATACATAAAATAAATTATGAGCAGGAGAAAGTTGTAAGGGAAAGTTAGACCGTCTTGGCTGAAAGAGAAAGTTTCCTCAATGCAGGAACAGTAATAAAATTGGCCATTCCGATTTAAGGTTGCAATAAAACATAACAGAGCCCAGTACTCTAGTTTCTCATCTTCTGTTACATCCAATATGATGTGCACCAATACAAACCAAAGAGCCAAGTGCATATGCCCAGTGCCTGCTCTGTTATGCACTGTGCACACGTAGGTACCTGTCTGTCTATCTATGTATATTCTATATGTATGTGTACTTACTTACGACTTCTCGATATAAATAAATGAATGAGTGCATCTCAGCCATGTATGCATACCAAAACAGATTTCCTAGCTCTGCCTGTCTGTAAATAAGTAGTTTTGCATTTTCTTTGGAAATTCTCTTTGTGCTTCCTCTGTAATCGGTTCTGTTGTGATCTCAATGCACTTGGCCATTCAACAGACAGCATAGCCATAGGCCAATCCCAACCAAAGATTCTATGCCAGCCCAAACATAATATAAGCTCAGCACCAAGGAACTACTTACGTACATACATGAAACAAACACGCCCAATTGAATAAATAGCATGGAAACAAAGCAAAGTTTATTGCGTTAGGGCTAAATCTAATAAAACAATGCAAAATTGAATGAGTCCGGGCACTTCACCACTACATGTATACGCAGTACTAGGAAACGACTACAACAAAACTTATGCAGTGAACCCACCCACGTAAACCCATTTCGCATCTATACATTTAGTGTCTTGTCTACTCATCTTAATGTCCAATTTGTAATTGTGAACAGAACAACTGCTTTGCACGAGACATTTTCATTTCAGCTGTACGTTGTATAAAGTACTAGTTACTCAATTAACTTTCATATTGGCCAATTTCGAAATTGCTCCCATCAAATACAAAAGTCAACCTTAATTGAAATACAAAACACATTCATAAATTTCTGTGTCATATACACTGGCATCTTAGCCACATGCAATACATACACTTCCGGTAGAGCTTTAATAAAAATGACTGCCTATATGAAGATTTATAATATGAGCAGTTACTGAGGTAGTCGGGAGAATGCTGAGTGCAGCTCAATCTTATTCGGCGATTTTATAATGGCATGCAAATGTTAGCATATCCGTAGCATCTAGCCAGTAAAATAAAAATGCAGAACAAGTAAGTAGCATAAGTGTGCCTATATTTATTGCAGTAGGTAAAAGTTGAGATAAGTTGAATGTGCGAGCTGAGCATTGGCTAACCGCTTCAGTTGTCTCTTTTTGTCTTTCTGCAAACGACCACATAACTTGTTCCCCCAGTCAGTCTTCCCAGTCGCACACTGTTTATTGCACCACTTTTCCTCGAAGCACTACACTATTGATTTGAATAAAAAAGTATTTCGTTGGCTAGAGAATCCACATGGACGACAGAGCAAAAAATCATCGCATCTTTATTGCACGTTCTCATATTATGTTCATACTGATATGCCACAGTTACTGCACTAACCATTTATCATTACTGTTAACCTTTTCGCTCCTCGGGGCAGACAAACAGTCACAATGCATAAAAATCCTTTGACAATTTTCCAATAATATTTTGTCGTGAATGCATGACTTGCAGTCAGACCCCTAATGCCTGTATTTACTACGTGGTCGGCAATACCTACACAACATAATTTTATTATTTCTATCACCCTTCTTCTTGTAATACACAATGAAATTACACTCCAACGAGTCGCACAGTCCATTAATGGAACACAGAACGAAAAAATACTTTCTTTCGTTTTCGAATTATTGTTCGACAAAAGAACTTCTACACGCGTAATTCAATTTTATTTATGAACTATAACTGCCATCTGCATTTATTTTTATTTAAGAAACAGCTTCCTTCCAAGGAAAGAGTTCTGTATACCTTCTAGACTGTAATAATTTACATGCTAATACTGATATCAAATACAAATTACTACCATTTTAAAAGTTAAATTTAACTGTTAGCAATAAGTTAGAATAGAAAAATCATTGCCTTACGGACAAGGAAATATTTTATGATAATCGTAAACGGCAAACTCTATAATATACTATTCACTATAGTAGGCTATTCACGATCACGAAACACAGTCCATTTCTGATATAAAATGTAGTCAATATTTATCAGCAGGTTTATGATGTGTTAAATAGTACGATCTTAGAAATCTCCATTGTGGGCCTTTTCCAGAGTATTAGTTACCTCACACAAATAATATTTGAGTATACAAGGCAAAAGCACTAAAAATTCTATTCTACAGCTAAATTTTAAGGCGGATAGCAATCGAAATTGCTCGGTTATCGCATGAGACAACATTGTAAAATATGTATGTTAATATACAAGCGGTGAAATAAAGAATGAAATATTATATTTACTCTCTTCGGGAAATCTTGTAACAAGGAAAAGGCACTTAAGTGAATTGAAGTGAAATCCCTAGTGTCCAGACTATCCTATCTTGGCTTGCAGGGGCGTAACACTTTAGTAACTGTTAGCTGGGTCCATTATTGACCAATTTCATGGGTTTACAGCTCTCTACTTTATAAAACATGCCTTTTCTCAAATGAATCTTTTGTACGAAAAAACTGGTAAACTAATTTTGTTAAATTTTTTATCCTACCAAATTGCACTAAGCAAATAAGGTTTTCAATTAAGAGTAACAATGTGACCTTGATTTGTTTCCGAGTCTTTGCTATTGCTGTCGCATGTTATAAAATAAAAACTTTGGACTCGACCCTTTATGACTAATTTCAACTTTATCCACAAGTAAAGAGCAATAAAAATGTCACAATTTAGAAAAGTCTATTTCTTCCTCTGCCACCGAATCCCTCCATATCAATTTTTCCCTGAGCCAAGTTGTGATACAAAAAAGTAAATATTTTCCTTCGCGTGTGTATCCCAAATTGTGAATCATTCATGGAGCACTCCAAACCTGAGCAATCCGTTAGGCAAATGGTAACCGGCGGAGAAAGTACGACACTGCGGGGGTTCAAAGATGTAAAGTGAACTCTATTTGTCTTTTTTGATCGGTGGAGTGAGAACGGCAGCTGGTGTTCCTCTTATTTAACTCTCCAGGCACAATAGCAGGCCAGTTCGATTGCAGTTCAGTTTAGTGTTGAGTCGGGTCCAGCTCGCCCTGACAGGACTGGAGGTCCTTGTTAAGCAGGACGGACAGACAATCTGCAGTGTACACAAGGCAACTGGAATCCCTTGTCATGACGATGAACACGTTCGCCTAATGCTTTTGTCACATATGCACGTTGCATAAATAACCTGGACGCGTGTCAGTCTTGCACTTTTTCAATTTTATTTCGCATCTTCTTCTGACCAATCATGGACTGTGGCTTAACTAATAATTCACAGAAAAGACTTTCTCCTGCAAAACTATCATTTCCCTATCACAACTCATATTGCCAGTAATAAATATTACACAGCATGCGTGATCTGCCATTAAAACTTGTTTTTAAATGCCCTCTTTTAAGTTATTTAAATTTACATCTAAAACCCTGGACAGTAAATTACAATTGGTATGAGCATAAATAATGTTATCATAAATAGGTAAGATAATAAAATAGCTATGGACATATCTTTCTAATTTCATGAAAAAAACGTTTCGAAGGACCCCAATATTTTCTGCTGTAATTCAATTTCTCTTTCCTTGTGATGACGAATGTTGCATTTATGGTACATATACGGTGTGTGCCAATTCAATTTGAAACACAATTACTTGGAAAATGTACATACAAAACTCCAGACTCCAGACTCCAAATGAGATTGTCAGCAATGTTTTTGAAAAATAAAATACAAATTTGATTTGACCAATTTTCTAAAGAAATCATTCGCAACGTGATCGACCCTTTTCCAGTTTCATTATTAATGCAAAATGTGCTTTCCATTTTTCGTCTACAAATCTAATCCGATTTGTTCTTTCCTCTGAAATACAGATCATGCATCTATTGTCAACAGACAAACGTGTACTTCATAAATATGTTAGGTCCTAGACATACAGATATTTTCCAGACTTATTTAAAAGTACCTAATTTATGTTCTCAAATAAATTCTTAGAACTCAGTTAAAACAGAATTAAACATAATATAGAACTAATCATTGCTAAATTATAAAACTGTGTTCTCCAATGTATTTTAATTGGAAAGTTTTATCCATTCAATTCTTAGTTTATTTATCCAGGGACGGAAATACACACTTGAGATATGCCATGCATGACATTTAGTGTCATGTTCCAAATATAACTTATCTGTACACAATACATTAGATACATTGCATAGATTTAACATACTGAATTACAATTGCTATGAGAATAAATAATGTTATCATACATAGAGTGAGGTAATAACTATGGAACATTTTTATTGGTATTATTTATGTGCTTAGCTCCTATTTAGTACTGACGAGCACTGCGAGTAATTCTTTACTTCACTTCGTAGACCGTTTTCAAAAATCTTAAAATTTATGGAAGATGGAATGAATCAATATCTGTGATATTGATTAAACAAAAAAATGTTTCGCACCATATGGAGCAAAAGACATTATTAATCTAAGAAGTACTGCACGCGCATTTTTCTCCATTTCTGTCATCTACAAGTTTCTAATGCCTCTGAATAATAATTTCTGAAACATAGCTACATGATATTTTGTTTCATGGCAATATGTACGAAATGTTGCTAAAGCATAAAAATTCCCAATAGAATTATTGAGATAGGGAATTGGCCAAATTAAGTAAATAAACTCAATTCAGTTAAATATTTCTTCAGCATTAGACTTGCTAGGGTGCTATTTCAAATTTCATTGAAAGCGACAAGTTGTTGCATTATATTGAAGAATGCATCCACTCAAAAAGTAAAATCGCTTGAAAGTGCATTTGCATTCCGCTGTTGAAACAGTTCTACTAAGAATGCAAATTCTTTCTGTTCGCGCAAACCTTTTCTCAAAATCCATCCACTATGGATAAGTAAATACATAACTATAGGAAAGTGACATTAGGTATTTATATATTTACAGTGCAATCGTTCACAAAATACCAGCCTAAGGGATTTGACATTTAAATGCAACTTTTTGCGTGTGAAACCTCGTGAAACCAAAATCGTCTTTTTGAATGCTACTAATTACTAATAGTATTTACCCAGTGTATGTGTTGGATTCAATTTAGACATCAGACTGCAAACATTTTCAAACTAACAAAATCGGCCTAAATATTGACATATAAATTATTGTCCCCAATTTTCTTAAATTATTCATAAGATTCGTTGAAAAAGTATATTTTGCATTTTCTTAATGGTTAGTATTAAACGTGGTGTTGAAAATAAAGGGGTGAATAAAAAATCCACTTGAGAACAGATTATTAGCATACATTTTATGGCATAACAGAATTTATGAGAATTTATAAAAATTCTACATCCAAATTGACCTAGCAGTATCATCCCAGGCATTCAATAATTTGACGCCAATTTATTAGATACTAACATTACCAGTTTACTCATTGATATTTATGGTATAAGAAATCATTGAGTTCATAAGTGCCATAAAGGTTGGAAACTTTTGTAAACTTTGAGTCTCAGATGCATCCAAACGCAGACACACTTTGGAAAGTCTGCCAAAAGCCTTTCCTTCCACAAATGTGTTAGGGCTTCTATTTTCTTTCATTTAACCTAGCTCCAATTACGTAGGTCTGAACTGATCCTGCTAGGTCAATTTCGATGTAGAATTTGTGTAAATTGTCATAAATTCTGTTATGCTATAGGACAATAATTCCAGTTGGTAGAATTTTTTCACTCCCTGATTTTCAATACCAAATTCTGTTTGTAGCTCCATGAAAAGTTCGATGATAATATTGTCTATGTACTTGTACAGAAATTACAGAATGTTCTGGATAATTTGTCCTCAATAAATGATATATTTTTGTATAGCTTATGATATCTTCGAACATGAGACACCGTTTTGTTATCAACGGATTGACATGTGCATTATTTAGAATACATGTGACACTAAATATTTCATCAACGAAAGTTTATATTGTCTTCAATTATGGAGCTCATTAAGAAAAGTAATTATCATCACAAAATTTGTTGATACGACTATGTTCTCTAAGTTTTGCTTTAAATTTAATACTAAAAGTTGTTTATATTATTGAAAGGCAACGGCTCAAATTATTTCTACATGTAACTACTATTGAAGAAAAACTTGATTCGTTTTTAAAGGCAAACTTTGTAATTTTGTTATGTCTGCTTAAGTGCTTAAATGTTATGAAAGTCTTGCTCATATTATCTTCCCATATCTACAAACCTACAATAGATGCAAACTAAATATCAGTCTAGCAAATAGAAACTGATATCAAGCACTCAATAGATATTTCGTTTTAAGATTTATTTTTATTGAGCTAAGATGTGTTTTTATGTATATAGTCAGAGATGAAGATCGAGATTGGCTTGGGTATTGAGTAAGGAGGGATTTATATTATGGCCATATGGAGAGTTTTCAAACCAATGCACCAGCAGAATCCTCCTACCTACAAGTCACGACTTTTCACCAATTGCTACCAAATTTTCCTCAAAAATCAGATTTTGTATTACCAATAGACTCTGGAGCTCATTTTTTTGAGTCGAAAAACAGTTGCTGACAACTTTAAAGTTTTCCCTAGGTTTCAATACAAAGTTTTGTTCCATATTTTATTATATTTACCATGTGCTTTATTTGGGCTGGCTAAAATCAATTCGGATAAGTTGGAGTAGCTTTTCCAAAAGTATCATTTATTATTGAAGATTATGGAGGATTTCTTCAATGGACCATAGAGTTGTAAACCAGTGAGCATCCAATCTCACGAAATCAAATCCCACCAAAATAAGAAATTAATGAGCAAATGAACGACAAAATAGTTATTGTCAACAACATGACTCATGACAACAAAGATCCGGATCTACTTACTTTACTGCGTAGACAAACTAATGATTTATATTATTGTCAACAATAATGCTCTCAACAAGATCAAATTTCAGTACCAATACGTGTACCTACTAGAAATAAGTCTATTAATACGCAGTTAGAATTTGCTGTAAGCTATGTCGGGATAATAATTGAAGCTTTTATGACATATGAAAGTAGCAGATCCTAAAGAAATCAAAAGCTTGAAGATGTTTTCGAACAAGAATACTTGTCTTTTTATGAATGACGACATTATCGTTAGTAAGGTAACCTGATTTCTAAATTCTCAGTAATCCTTGAATGAAAGATAAACCAGTACAAATATGAAATGCTTTCTTAGTGTTTGGATACGTCAGGCAGGATGTCAATTATTGTGGAGGGTTAACTGGCATGTATTTCGTTTCCTGGGAAAATAAATATCTGGGCCACATTTGTAAATATAGACATTTAAGATGATGGGAATCAGAAGGGGAAAGAGGCTATTAGTGTGAGCTAGCATTGAAGGATTTAGTGGGAAATAAGCGATTAACTGCGGATAATAGCCCTAAAGAGTGTATTGTTAGGGCGATTTGTTTTGAGGGAAAGAAAGGTCAGTGCGTCAGTCAATCCATGGCCAACAAAGAGTATTAAGTTAAGTCTTGAATTGATGGCGAGAGAAAGCACGTAGGTGGATAGGTAACTCAATTCGAGCTTAGGCAATAGAAAACATCCTCCAAGACAAAGAGACTCATAAATCCTCAAATGTAACTCCTACATACACACACTCCGTTAAATCCTTGTTTTTATTAACTTGCTTCCTCGGACACTTCTTACACTACTGGCCCAGAAGACACTGCACTTACAATAAACTTGAAGACAAGTTTACTGCAATATTTCTCCGATGTGTCCTCTTTCCGTTTTATTCGGCTTAACTGCTGAGGAAACTCAAAAAGACAAAGTCAAAGTACAATGGACAACTCTGTCTTCGTTTGCAATGAAATAAAATTAGAGTCATTGTATCTTTATATGGAAGTTTTTTATGTAGGTACTAGTCTTAATTTTGGATATATTTAATCATTAACAGTAGTATGATTTCTACTATACAGGCGATGACAGTTTTTTGTGACAATTTTTATTATGCAATTACATTTAATTCTATAATAAATCATCCCTACGCAGTATATCTTTTTAAACTTGTTCAACAAGAAGAGTCTAAAAGAGTTGAACATGCAGATCCGATTTTTTGACATTCTTGCTAACTTTCCTCAACCTTTGCTACTTCCTTATCTTATAGGTGTGGTGGTGTCATGTTGTCTTGTACTGCAGCAATGCTGCCTTATCCATTCAGCCATTTCTTTTTGTCCTGGCCTTGTTAAAACTTACAGGAAAGCATGAGAAGAACGTGATTCTTTTCTTTCGGATATTTCAGAGTAGAAATTAAAGGGCAGGTAGTTGGGTTAACGAGAACAAAAGCTCGCCCGGGCATTTGGAGACTGACAATGTGTGGATTGTGACATTTGTTTTATGACTTAGCTCACTGATGGTGATGATATTTTGTTTGTGATTTGCAGCGATGCCCGTGGAACTCTTTGTGATGTGGCATCAGTACCCTTGGATGTTTGGCGAACTCGCTTGCGACCTTCGCTGCATTCTCACCGAATCCACGACCTACGCATCCATTCTCACAATTGTCGCATTCACAACGGAGAGATACATCGCAATTTGTCATCCAATGAGGTCTGACATGAACAATACCTAAAAATTATTTCATAATTTCATCATTTCATTCATTTCATAAAAACCTTGTGATGCCTACATTTTCAAACGAGTCTGTGGGTCGAATTATAGCCCAAATAATACTAAATGTGCCAATATTTCTTATTAAAAAGATATTTGTGGCCAGCTCAATGGAAAATAGCATTTTCTGCATTTTTAACTAAACACTCTTTATAAATACCACATTATAATGAATGTCTATAGAAACTTAAACTAGTGAATGGCATAAAATGAATTGATATAAATACGTAGGCGTATTATTCAAAGATATTTTAGCAGTCATTTATTGAGTTATTACTAGTTTTCTTCATACATATCCAGGTATCATTTGGTGACCATATTGATGAATTTATAACCCTTTTATATCTTACAGAACACAGACAAAATCAAAATTCAGCAGAGCAACTCGAGTCATTTGCCTCATCTGGATTATCTCCATCGCCAGTGCTCTTCCCTGGGGAGTTTACACTAAGGTGATTAATTTTTAGCAATTTAAAGATGCCAAAAGAATACTTCTAATAATAGATGATCTCCCTGCTCCTTGGTATGCTTTTAGATTTTTTATTCTGGCAAACAATAAATAATCTTAGTAGGTATATAAGTATCGATTGAAAGATGAACTTATATTGACTACGTACAGTCGTATCTTTTTTAAAGACTACCATATTAAAGGTAAGCTGGAATCAAAGTTTCGTCACTTAATTAAGCTAAGTACTTAAATTCCGCCTTCGCAGTATTATTATGTTAGAAACCGAATTTCTATCTTGTATTTAGGCCTTTTGGAGTGTCGTGCTTAAGTGGATAATAAATACAAATATGAATACTCTAGATAGTCTAGATAACAAAATTGCAGCTCAATTGCTTGAATCATGTGCAACTCAAAGTTTCTAGAAATAATTACAGTAGGTATAATGTTTTTGTTGCTATTTTTGAAGATACTCAGCAAACTTACTCTCTAATTACCTGAATCGACTGAAGCTGGAATGGCTTCTAGCAATTTTGGCTAGCTAAGTACTTTAACTTGATTATGCATCCCTAAATCGGAATTAAATTGGCGCCAGCATTTACAATGAAGTGTAAACTCTCTCCTTGATTTGATGTAGACTTCTTGGGATTTTCGTTGATGTGGCGAATGTGTAATTACTACTAATAATTAGCAACCCCAATCTCTCACTCCTAAACTTTTCCGTAAATTAGTATTTATTGGTAGTGGTTTTATTTTCCGAACGTTTATAGACAGCTTTACAATATCACACATACAAGTACATAACATAATATTCAGACACGTGTCAATTTGCTCGTTTTTGATGCATATTTGTCTTTCCTTTTTGTCTCTCGGTATCAACACCATTCCCACACAATCCAAAGCAGAATTTTTTGCAAAGACACTGATCTTTTTAAGTGGGGGATCAACAACCCAGGTAGTTCCTCTCATGTGGCAATTTTCAAGCCAAAATTCAGCTCTGCAACAGCACAACGACTGGACGTATATTATGTGCATCTTACAAGCATATTATGTAATCTTTTATTTATAGGCCATTATTCCTTGTAGCAGATCTAGTATAAGAATAGATTGGTGTAACGTTATGGGCTGACAAGGAAAGCTCTTGTTTAGAAAATAAGTATTTCTTGTGTGAATTATGCAGAATAATTGGAGTGGGACGAAGTGTAGGAGGTCGAATGAGTTTTGGTAAGGAAAATGTCTTCCAATGAAGGAGATGAAAATTCTCCTGAAAAGTGAACTACATTCCAACAAATTGTAAAGCTACTCCACGACTGTTTACATATTATTCACTTTTGTAGGTTGGTAGGTGCCTTTGTTTTTAGAAGTTCATTAGACGCAGTAGTGGGTACCGTAGATCACTTGAGGCAAATGGGATTTATCATGGCCAAAAATGAAGTAGAAATTGAAGTTGAATTTGTTTGGTTAAGATGTAATTGCTATTGCTATGCCCTGCGAATGGCTGGAATGACTACCTATATTGAATATCTTGAAATAGTTCAGTAGTTTTGTTTCTCCTGTTGTGCAGATCCGAGAAAAGTGATTATGGCCATAGCCATACAGCACACGATTAGAGAGACGCACAAACAACCTAACATGATAGAACCCTCATGTGTATAAATTCACTTTAGTTTCCCTGTTCCTCTTAATTATCTTACTCTGCTGCCCCACTTTACAAAATTCCCTTGGTTTCAGATAAACTTACAATTCCGTGTTACAAACAACCGAAAAGGCAAACAGTAGAGTCAACAAAGCAGAGCAAACAAATTAAATAGATGAAATTCAGTGCTAAATAAACACTACGTAGTTGGAACCAATATAATGAGTAACTTTCTCTAACATCTTCAGACTTTTTATCAAAACAGAATAATAAGCTTTAAAACTCAAAAGGCGATAAAAGCTACTCTTGTCCACGTAAATATTTATTTAAGTCGCAAGCATTTGGTCCAGATTTACAAGAAATTCGGTTATTTTTTGTGATGCAATGAGATAACATACAAATGCAAATAAAATTATCTTATTATCCAAATTTATAAATAGCCCGCGGGCATCATGGAAGGAGCCCTCCCGTGCCTGCCCGTAAGCTCTATTATCGGCCCGTGCCCACCCGTGCCAGCAAGGGCAGCCCCTGCCCGTGCAACTCTCTAATTTGTAGGCCCATAGCAAACATAACTAAAGCATAAATTAAGCTCTTCGCACAGGAAAATTAGGATATCTTTAAAAAAAATCTAGGCATGGAAAAACGCTTTATTTCTATTAAAATTTTACTTTTAACGAAACTAAAATATTTTAAAATTCTTCCCAGTTACCCGAATTTCCCAAAAGAAAGGTGCCGTACCAAAATGAAATTTTCGGTCGCTTTTAACCAAAATGATGTTTGCCAAATGAAGACAACCAAGTGGACTGTATCGTTGTTTTAACCCTTTTTATTTAACTCAGAATCATAGACATTGACATTTCATGGAGAGGGATGAATTGACGTGCGACTCGTAGACGAAGACTGACAAGACTAATTATTTTGACAAAACCCAATACTATGATTTCATATTTTGAACAAACAACTAAACTATTTATGTACCTTAGTTACTACTAATCATTCCCAACACCCGAATTTCCCAAAAGAAAGGTGCCGTACCAAAATGAAATTTTCGGTCGCTTTATACTTAAAGTAATTTCATATTTTTCTAATTTTGGGGAGGTTCTTTTGTCCTTACCAGCAGTTACTCGCTGTTTTGCCAGTAGCCATGCCACTATTGGGCTATTGGTTTGGCAAGCGATCAAAGACAATTCGTGGTCATACTAACACTGCACCCGGTGTCCTAAGTCTCCGAACATGTCAAAATCTTAGGTGGGAATGTACTTATGTTACCATTTGTGTATAACATGCAATTGACTATACCATGCAATTTTTCTGATTTAATGCAATTTTTATTTCCCCCCTTTGCCAGTTTTATTCTATTCCACTCTTAAGTCAACTCTCATTTGTAGTATCAAAGAAAACTCCTGCTTTCATCTTGTAGATGTGTATTATTAATGTTTAGATGGATATCCATTCCGCTCCATAATCTTTTATTATTATTGTTATTGGACTACACATTGCATTCGTTACTTTGTACATCTACAGTATGCCTTTCATTATTTCTCTGGACCAGTTCTTCCTACTTATGGTTTATTAGCGGCCATTTATTAAGTATATTTTTATATTATGTATAGCCCCGACCCATCTCTTATGTACTGGGTTCAATGTATTTATGACTTTCCACGCGCCAACATTTTCTTATACTTCCGTCCGTTGGCTTTGGAAATGTACCACCGATATGTCAATCCTCGTAGGCTATCTCGTTAAGAAGGAGTGCATAGTAAGTACATTTATTATTATAGAAGCTCAGAAATGTCAAGTAATGTAAAAATCACTGAATAAGTAATAAATAAGAGATGCATAATAAGTTTCAAATCACTTATTTTGATGGTTCAACAATAATTCCATTACCTGGTCGACCTTACTTGTTTATTTTAAAAAAAATGCAAAGTTGTTTTTGTGTGTGGTTTTCACTCACCAAACCATTGGGTTTTAGAAAATACTTCCAGCAATGTAATAAAGGTCACAAATTAAGACAGCAGCTTATCAGTCAAGTAATGTCCTACTTAGGTATTTATAAGGCAGAGACATGATACGAAATACTAGCATACTATGTACTAATGAAATTAATTAAACCCATTTTGATAAGCTAGAAACATGGTTGTACTACAATTTACAATGCTACAGTATCTAGTATGAGTTAGCACTCACAGCTTATGGATTTGAAATTTATGAAAAATAGGGATTCTCTTGAGTTCACCACAGGATCTTAACTAATACGCAATTGAAAACATACGGAGACATCATGAAATAAGTTCCAGTTTGACCATTTACTGTTTCTAACTCTTGAAGTTTTAGATAGGTACTTGAAAACTGCCTCAAATGACGCATAAAAATATTATTCTAGACTTGAAACAATTTTTACTCGTCTCATAATACGTCACGTAAATGTATTACTGTAGAGACCCCTTCATTTTATCAAATAGTCTTCAGTGTGATTCTCTGTCCTTGATGCATACTAATATTGCTGCCAAGTGACAAATTGTGCTCAATTCATTTGCAATTTGAAAGTGCATATGCCACTTAGCAAATTGTTGTTTACCTATCTAGCATTTGCATCAAGGCCCACAATTGTGATTTGAAATGGTTTGATGTCCACAGGTGAATTACGTGAAGGATAATGCCAACAAGACAATAGACGAGTCAGCCTGGTGTGGAGTTCCTTTCGACAAGCCTGATCTATCTTGTCAACTGCTGATGCTCCTCTCCACGTGCATCTTCTTCGTGGCTCCAATGACACTCATCCTGATTCTGTACGTGCGAATAGCTTTGGTCCTCCACCGCAGCTCTCGCAACGGATCTCTCCGCCGCTGCTGTGCCACTCAGCACCAGATCCCGCAGTATAACAACACCAACGGCACTTTGAGCGGAATTCTTCCAGGAATCACTGGAGGGCCAAATTCCCACCAAACCAGCAACAGCGGGAAGAGATGCCAGGCAGAGAGAGCCCATATTCAAAGTCGCAGGGCCGTTATCCGCATGTTGGGTAATGATCAACACATTTTGGGAAAATTAATTTCGTAGTGAAACTTAGTGATTAATTTCGGGCTTATTTTTTGAATGGCCAGACGTTGTTACGATTTGTGCTAGGCATTTACTAATGCTTGTACTTACAGCGTTTTCTTCTAACGAAACTAATTTTATAATTTTCATGAAAAATGTCAAGTGAATATAACGTTTTGACGATGTTTCTTAATATTTATGTACAGTTGCTGTCGTCATTGCATTTTTCGTGTGCTGGGCTCCATACCATACACAACGTCTCTTGTTTGTCTATGTGACATTATACGGGGAGTGGACTAAAACCCTAAGAGATATCAACCAAAATCTCTTTTATGTGGCCGGTAATTAAAAATTCACATCCACTTCCTAGCGTTATATAAACACAAATATTATGCGCAAACTAAATAACTGACAGTAAACAACTTGAATGGGAACTTAAGCATTGACATTACATGTAAAGAATAATTGAGCCTCGGTATACTAACGTCTCTTTTCTTAGGCACCATTCATCATTCCTTTTCATGGTACCTATCTCAATGGCTTTTCATTTTTACGCATTTTTCTACAATAATCCTCGACGTCGTTTACATAAATATCAAGTGCACAATTTGCCTTAAAGACATCATGGCAAGTATTTGTAACATTTTATTTTTCACTCAGAAAAATTAATACTCAATTTCCACCCTGGTTTTCTTTATATCGCTGTCATTTACTTTGTTACAGTGCTCGACGAAATGCAAATATTATATGTCAGTAGGTACCTAAGTACCTTTTACATATACATACTAAGAGACCAAACGACTGCGAAACTGCGAACGAGTCTAGTAAAAGGTAATGACCTAATAAATGACTCTCTTGATGAAATCGTCAGTCCAGAGAATGAAATATTGCGAAACCTGTGTTTAAAGTTTCACATATATTTTGCAATGTTGAAACAGAGTAGGTAGATATGAAAAGTTTCGTCTTCATTCTCCATCTGACTACAATCTGTTTGCACTGCCTTTTCAGAACTTTCATCATCATCTAATGTCTAATGTCACATGCTACGTACATTTATGCTTACGAATGAATACGTAGTAATACGAAGTTACTTATCTATTCGCACTTAGCAGTTAAGACGTAGAAAGGAAAGAAACATCAATCCCGGCCATAATTGTAGTTCGCAATTTTGCATGGAAATTATTTGCACAGGACTGAGAAATACTTCGTCAGGTTATTAAGAGTCTGTATTTGAATCTAATTATGAATATATGTACTGATTATTATGTAGAGGGAGGTGGGATGGGAATTATAATTTGTCAGCTTAATTTCCCTTCATGAATGATGCAAATACGTACGCAGTAGACTAACAAAGACGGTTTTCTTAACAGGTGTCTTCTATTTTCTGAGCTCGACTATCAACCCGATTCTGTACAGCGTGATGTCAAAGAGATTTCGCCGGGCTTTCCGGGATAAACTTTGCCACCATCGCTCCTACTGTCTTTGTCTCTGTTGCACGGAAGTAGTCATCATCGGCGGAGTTTCTGCATCTGCTGGAGCCGCTCCGGCTAGAATTCGTCCTGGGGACAGCCAAAGTACCACGACCCGCCAAAGAATTCTGGCTACTTACGGAAGGAACATTCATTTAGCATCGGCAGTCAACCGACCTATCAGAGAGATTTCCTTTGCCCCGGGTAATCTATATAAATAAAGTCATTCTGGATTGGGAGATAGAGCTATTTTACCTATACCGTGACATATATGCCATGGACGATGCAACTTTTGACTACAATGCGCAAGCGCGTTGTATTACATAAAACAACAAACTCCACTCTGTATTAGTATCTGTTAAAGTTAAACCAAATATTGGTGTCTAACTTTTCGAAATTCAATAACAGTACTGGAGGCCTAGTCGTTACATAATATTGTTATACTCCTCATTCTGCGCAACATCTTTGTTAAGTCTATTTAATATCCACAGGCTACGACTACGACTCAGTAGAGCAGCCAACACAATTTTCATTGTGCCCCAAAATCCTTTCTGAAATTCACCTGAACTAAGAAACGTCTCTGTCTGTATCTTCTTTTAGTATTTCAGTTTTTCTCTCTTTCTCTTGGTGGAGATGTCTCAATTAAATAACTTTAATGCAGTTAATACATTAAAAACAAGTGCAGCTTTAAGGTGTTCTACGAACGTTTTCAAAAACTATCTTACGGTACAATATTATCTTATAATACTGGTATAAGATAAAAAATTCTTGGAGCTAAGAAATTTTAATCGTATTTATTTGAATTATTTTATTCGATTGTGTACACCCCTTTAAACTACATAAACATATTTACATACTATGCCAAAATGAAATAAAGAAGAAAGGTGCGAAGATAGATTATTTTCAAACGGCTATGTACCTTTATTGTTAGCGTAGGCTTAAATTGTTTTGACTGACTGAACCACACAGTACTACTTCAGAAAGAATAATGCTAGTAAATATATTGCTCCTCTGTATAATATGATAAGTTGAAAATGCATTCGATATTTTCATTCCCCGATCGTGCTCTAACATGCTCATAATACTTACATGTACTTGCCTGTTAGCTATAACCATAAAATCGACTTGTCGGAGGAAAACTAAATTCCGAGGGTGCTTTAGAAATAGACAAAACTAGCTAGAACCCCTGCCAAGGTTAGAAAGAGGAAAGTCTAATAAGCTGTCGATGGAAATTTATTTTTAAATATTTTGACAAAAATGGAGTAAAATTATTTATGTTTTATCCCACTGGCACCGGATCCCATGTGCGTATGCCTTGACCGTACTACGGAACGAATGCAAAAACTAGTAAATAATTATTAAAATCGTTGCTTGATTTTGCAGGGGAGCCAATGATTGCGGAGGATTTTTCCTCTTCGTCCGACCGTCAGAACATGAGAACCCATTCTTACTCATACACTCGAGGAAGCTGGCAAAGGTCTGCCCCGAACAAGAAGTCGCACTCCCTTCCAGACTCTTCTCTTTTGCCACTTTGCTGTTTGAATCCAGAAGGAGGAATTACTTCCTCTTTTCAAAATGCCCAGCATGGAAGTCATCACCGGAAAAAAGGACGAGCTACTTCTTCGTTGTCAGCAGAATGGCTATTAAAGAAACGAATTTCCTCCAAGAGCGACGGGGACTCGCCCTCTGTTTTTGACGACATCCATCTGCCAGGTACATAAAATTATTTGTACTCTTTATTGCATTTCAAATCATTGTGTGCTTAAAGCCAGTGTTTTATTTATGCTGGCTGAAACGGTCTTGCGGTAAAAAAGGAATTTCTATGACCATGAGTTGCCAATAAAAAACCAAATTTAGTACAGATATAAAAAGTTTTCAAAAGATTGTCCAACGTTTTCAAGTCTTGACATGCAAAAAGCAATGAACAATTTGCTTAACTTTTTGATCAGATATTTCGCAGCCACTAGACCATTTTCTCCACTAGCCACTTGACTGAAAACTGTTTCGTTTTACTATTGACAGGACACAGAGAGGAGATAGAGACAGAGAATGACATGTACATGACGGAAGCTCCTACAAGGACCGTGTCGTCTCAAGACGCAGATGGAATTGTCGAACCCATAGATATCACGGAGATGATTGTCGAACAATACGGATCGGACATTAAAATTCAGGCTCCGCTGGGCATGGCAAGTGGGAGTGGGCGGGGCAACGGACGGACCACAAGGGGAAACTATTCCAATGCTGTGACAGTCAACACAGTGTCGGCCAATAACGAAGAGGAATTGGAGGAGGAGGAATCTTCGCTACCGACCTGCACTCCAGCCACCGAAAACGACGTCAGCAACGCCAGTCCTCAGACCGAGGCCCCTACGGAGGGCTCTGCTGGAAACACGTTCTGGAGTCTGCCGGTGTGTCCATTGTCAGCACACAGAGATGATGTCGTCGTTATCAGATCCGAGGGATAGACTTAAACCAAATGAGACTAACGCCACTCAACACGTGCTATCCTCATATTGTCACGTTCTATGGGTGTCCATGCATCTACAGAGATAATTACTCATCAAGACTTTCTCCCATTACGTATTCCTTCTACTTACTTATTTGTGGTATTAGATCTAGTCTAGAGTAGCAGATGTATAATATTAGGACTACGCTGTGTACCTATCTTTATGTATTCATGTACCTCTCGTAAATCTGACTGCAATTGTAACAAAAGGTTCATCTTTGTTTTCTTGAATTATCTCGTTGATTGGGGTTTTGAATGATTTAACTGACACTTAGTAGAAATACCCATAATATCATGACATTATGTAGTATTTTTATTCAGATTCATTGACCAATTATTTAATAGTATTCTAAGTAACAAGTATATCCTTGTAGGTTAATATTTTCATCTCAATATACCTGATGGAGAAGAAATTAACTAATATATCTGTATAATTGTACCACTTGTGAATGATATCTGTCATCTTAATATTAGCTTCAATGTTCCCTATACTGTAAAGCATATTGAACTATGTAATTTACGTTTGCATTGAAAGTCGCTAGGTAAAAATATATTTATTAACACAACCCGGGATATACTACAATCTTAAATTTTCAATGCCCAACAACCGTCAGTTTTTTAAATGCGGTTAAAAGTAACTAATTTCTATTCGAATTCAATATGCAAAATGAAATAAAAGATTTCTTTCTAAAATCAATAAATTCTATATGAATGGCATTTAATTTTAAGACATTGCCAATTTTCACGGTTTACTCAGCAAATTAAGGATGACTTATTTTTATTTCCTTAATTTGTTATAATGATCTATTTTTACATTATTCGAAGAAATTGATTTCATTTAAATTACATTCAATAAAGTCTGACAGTTAGGTACAGGCTATTGGAAGAAAGCTTGCGTTTATATACCGACTTTTAATGCAAATGGTGACCTCTATAAACGAGCACAACTCAACAGGGCACAGTATTTTAAGCAATTTTCGGTTGAAATCTTGGGTTGGGGTAGGGAGCGAAGGTATCCATGAATAATCTAGTGTAAACAGGAGATATTATCAATATCTTCATACCTATTGGTAGGCGAAGGTGTTCATGTTCATGAGGTGATTTTTAACAATTACCTGCATTTCCATGGCATCGTTTTTGTGTGCAGAGAAACCAAATTCAATCAAATTTGCTTTTATGCATGTTTCCACATTATATGAATATGTACTCTATTTTGTACACTAATCTAACCCATAACATCTTGAATCCTGGACTGGGGAATTGTAGTCGATTATAAATAAAGTTAAATGTTAAGCAATTCTGTCGTGATACTATCAAATTCTGATGACTGCTACGCTAATCTCAGTCGCCCTGTGTACAAAAGTACCTCTATCTTAAATGTCAGCTATCAATAGGTATATTATTACATGGTAATTATCTAGTGATGTAATGTATTGTAATACAATAGCTTTATTGTCAAATACTGTTCAGTTACACATGAAGCGGCACTGATTGCCAACAGAGGACAAAAATAATAATTTAAAATAATATATCATCTGATTTAGAAATCAGATTTCAAGATGTTCTACAATCTTAAATGTATTTTTCAAAG
>JABASH010001859.1:0-23249 GCA_019776445.1 Tomocerus maximus | reverse complement strand
GATATTGTGTTTTTATACTGATGATGACTATTTAATTTTTTCAGCTATATGATATGTTTATCATCTCAAGCTTTATAAAAATTCCAATTAGGAAGATTTAATGACAATGCCCTATGTATTCTTTTTTCTATGCCAATATAATGTTTGGACTAAGACTAAATACCACAACTTGAAACCTTTGATTTTGTTTACATAATACTAATTTCTACTATTTAATGTAAGTTGTAACAATAAATTTTCCTCGAATGTGATATAATAAACATTACATCTAAAGTATTGCGAACAGCTACTATCGCTCGATAAAAGCTCTACTTCTATTTTGCAATTAAACACTATTTCACTTCAAATGTATTTTGGGAGAAGACAAGAATGCTAGCTACCGATTGGCATGCATAGTTTTGGGATCTTGTAGAGTTGTATACATATTTTATTTCCAGTCACTGTCATGTTCTTTAGCACTAATGGGCCGTTAATTGTAATTCTTCATATTAACAGCTAAAAATGTTTTATTATGCATTCTGAACCCAATATATTCCCACAATTCAGTGGGTAAATAAATACTTATATATATTAACCATGAAACAGTATAATAATAATTAATACAATGATTTCATGTATATATTATAGGTTACAAAATATTTCCGCTGAGTTTTGAGTTTCATGAATATTTACAATAATACGAATATTCTTGTAAATTCGATAAAAATTAGCATGTATCCTTTTCAATGGTCTTATCTAGTATAACGTAAAGACAATACAGATATTATGTTTTATAAATTCTAAGCTTGAAAATATCCTTTCTCAAAGATAAGAGCTGAAATACTTGAAATTGTGCTTGCTAAGCTATATTAATCACATTTACATCCACAAATAGTGCAAGATATTGTAATGTAGCAGAACACAGATAACGCCCCTCTGGGGCTGGGGGCAAGCGATTTTTAATTGTAATATATTAAAAAGAACGCAGTCTCACTATGAGAAGAATTATGAATTATCAGTATCCATGTTTAGAGTATACTGTCGAATTACCCTTAACTAAAGAAGTAAATACCGATTGAGGCCCTATATGTGGCAATTTTACAAAATACTGACAATTTACATCGTATAAAATATAAAGCTTAGAATCCAGTGTTACTTATTTCACTTTATTTAATAACTTTTGATATACATTGTGCTGTACCTGTACGTATACTTTTCATCTCATTTTCCTTACTACTGTTGTCAGGTTAGGTTTGTTTCATTTCATTTCAAATTCCAAAGCAAAAGAACCTTAACCCCATATTTATTATCAGAACAGAAGAGTAATGTTCTTTCGTTCCGGTATTTCTATTGAAAGAAGACAATCATAACTGCCGTAATTAACTATAGTACTAACCTTAACCCCATATTTATTATCAGAACAGAAGAGTAATGTTCTTTCGTTCCGGTATTTCTATTGAAAGAAGACAATCATAACTGCCGTAATAGTAATAATAACTATAGTACTCAGTTTACATGATTTTACGTAAGAGGAGTGATTATTCTGATTCTGATAAGTTCACACTGACAACACTACATTAATAAATTGTATTTCGTCAACACATATGGGCTAAATGCACATTCACATAAGCATTAAAGAACATTAAATTAGAATCCAATTCAAAACGAAATAATTATCAATATAGTAATTATGACATGACATTTACAACTCTACTATTATCATTGTTTATATATTATGACATTTTTTTAATTTGGAATTATTACCATATTTATTTGTGCAACATTGAGGTGTGAGCAATGGATCATGTCACAAAAGAGGTGCCAAAGGCTATATACTGATTGTGATAGTGAGTAATGATGCTGGATGGAGACAGAGACTAGTACCTGTTGAGGCCTGTCCTCGTAGCTTAAACCTTAAAAGTTAAAATACGTAAACAAAATCCTTATCCGATGTGGTAATAAGAAAATCTTTTCGTCTTCTCAGGAAGGCAGGAGTCGAAGATTTTCATTTTTAAACATTTGATACAATAACTAAGCGAAAGTGAAAAACAAACTAAAAATGACAGCATGTAATTGAATTCAGACATCATCCATTAGAATTAAAGGAATGTCAAAAATTTTCTTTGCATTTGAATCCTATGCAGAACTAAACTATTTTATATACTACCTATCTTCTGTAAAATTACAGTATAAATATGTAATTTAAATCCAGTACGTGGTACTAGTGCTGTATATAATGTACGAACGTTTCGAGTGAATGTTATGGGCTCCGGTCCCAATCTATTTCAATTTTAACGTGTTTAAATGTGAAACGTGACCTCACTAAATTATACTACTGCTATATAGTATGTATAATTGTATTGCGGTCAGTTTATACACTTGGGGAGTTCGGAAATAGACTAGTCAGTTTATAATATACTACGCATCAATTTATTTTGAAATCTTATGTAAGTTGTAATGGTGAAAAGCACCTTTCTGCCAGATTTTAAAATTGAAAGTAAACGATAACTTCAAAATATTTATATTACATTAGCTACAATGCCTTTTTTAATGCGTTTGCAGTTATTCTTCTTTAGTTTATAATAGTTTTAAGAATGTTTTCATTAACTTATAGATTGTAGACTTCAAAACATATCTTAAAAGTGCCCCACAAAAGTGACAAAACAATTTTGTTGTTTAAACTGACTAGTCTATTTACAAACTCCCATAATATGTATGATCTGACTGCACAATTTTATACTTCTGTGCACGATAAACAGTAACAAGTTTAGTTCCAAGAAAATACCACTATTAATAATAATGTAAACAACTATTTCTTTACTTTTGTTTCTGGCAGGATTCAGATTGTATTTCTTACAGAGAAAACGCAAGCAGAACATTAGGAAATCCTTATAGCCACTGACTTTGAAGGCTTTTCAATCGTTTCACTGCATTCTCACTCATTGTCAGTTGTGGATTAATAGCATTCAAGCCTTTGTAATTTACTAATGAAAGGCCAGCGATGCCCATAAAAGTGTGAAGAGGATCTACGAACTCGCTGTCGCACTTTCCTATTCCTCCTGAGATTGGATTCTGATTGCTGAGAACAAATCCCACATTTCGTTCCCTGTCTGCAAATTCAAGGCACTCCAGTAACTACAGAAAAAATATGCGTTGAAGTTTTTCATAAAACCATTCGCGTATAGTAATTATTATTTTATTCTACCACTATGTTTAACTACAGATACAAATGTATTTAATTCGTACCGCAAGAGTAGCTCCAACCCAGTATGAGTAACATGTATCTTCTGATTTGTTAGGCCTTCCTGTGAATCCATACTCTTGACGAAACAAACACCATCTTTTTAAGCGTTCAATCTAAGTTTAAAAAAAGGGTTATCTATAAAAAGAATGTGATTTAGACATAACTAACGGTCCTTATATTGCAGTCTTTCAAGTCAACTAAATTTACGACTATACCCAGTGTCATCAAGTAAACAATACATTTTATTGCATATTATGTACTAAAACATACCTGATTAATGCTCAGGGCATCTGTAATTTTATTCATTATAGATAAAGAAGCAACGGCACAAAAGGTATAAGCAGCATGCCCTTCTGTACCCGCACCAGAACCAAAGGACCCTTCATAAGTCTGAAAAATACAATTTATAGTTACAGCTCGGCATTATTTAAGTAACAGGTTACAATTCTTTTGATCAATCAGAATCTGAGGGCTAAACATAAATCGTTGGAAGAAACTTACAAAGCTTTTTTTGATAAAATCCACCAATTTAGGGATGTTGATATAGGAAAAGTCGTTTAGAATGTAGCAGATACAGACGGCACAGTAGACAAACCTCATATCACTTTCACTGCACCCTAAGCTGGCTTTAAAACTGCAAATAAAATAATAATTACATTAACTTTGAGCAACGCAACTAATAGTAAAGTATTCTAATGACATAATATAGTATATAGCATTGGTATCACTTCTGACGTCAAAAGGGTCGCTCTAACCTTCCGTCACTATTTTGTAAAGCAGAAACCCCTTTTAAAATGTTGCTTCGGTTTACAGACGAAAGGTCATCTCCCAGAGTTATGAGAGTCACCAGAGCGGCATAGGTCATGGTAATATGGCTTGAGTATAATTTTGCTGGCAATTCAGAGGACTTGTTTTTTTCCGAATGTTTTGAACTAGAAAGATTATTTTTGAGCAGAAATGTGGAAGACCCTTGAAATCCGCACTTGATTGACGGTTCTAAAAATTGTAACCAGTTGTTATTAATAAGAAATTAGATTAATTGAAAGAAAAAGACGAGTACCAATACCTCCTGTAATCTGCAACATATATATCCAATCAATTATTCTCTTTTTATCTGTGACATTCAAATCAGCATTCAAAATATCCAAACTGGTGATGGAAAAATGCAGAAAAGTCATTCTACATAAACAAAATTAAGCATATCATTCATTATGGAAATGCAACGAAAATACAAAACAGTAGAAACTACATATCAAAACCTTTCCCTTTCACCTTTGCGTATCATATTCTTCAAAACTGTTAGGAACTGCCATCAAAATTCGTCCGCAATATTTTGCATGAAGAGGCACCAGAAGATTCATTCGCCATGAGCGATTTATGAATATTTCACTATCTTCTGATCCCACATTTTTTTCCGCATCAGCTAAATCAGCTTCTGCCATTTTTGACGTTTTCTAAAAGCGTACGACACACGCGGAAAAGATCTGTCAACGTAATGCCGATAACTAGACACTGTCGATACTTCATTCACATGTCCTAAACAGGAACCTAAAATCAAAACTTAATAAATTATAAAGTTGGAAGTACGAAATTTTTCATCCCTTTCATTTCAGGCAGGAAGCAGGTAATTTCCAACACCCATAAGCAATAATATTTACATTTACAACGGCATATTTCCTAATTCCCAAGTTTCTATGCAAAACTTATATATAACTGACCATTGTGTCAATTTCAAGTCAATGTAATGTCAAATGTGTGTTAGTTATTTAGTTAGATATAAAATTATTGAATTCACCGATTTCAACCTACACAGCTTTGGGATGGCAATGGGAAAGCTGTGCTTCTTTTGGTTGCGATTTTATCAGCGGAAACACAAAGCAGATAATTAATTTGTAATTTCAACAATTCAGACAAATTGACAGCTATTTATTTAATTTAACTGACAGCCACTCCTTTGTAAGACATGACTAATTTACGATTGATTGACTAAAGATGACAACGACCTATTGTCCGGGTTTATTACATTGCAAGATTTATGTACAATAATACCTAACAAAATCAACTTTGAATCGTGTACCAGGTAATAGTCACATGCTATTTGCAAGAACTTCAAGTTATGGCTGGCTCTTCTGGCAGTCTCTGGCTGTCTGTTTGTCAAGTATTTTTTAGTTTCAGGCAAGGCACTTACCTGATGTTTTATCATGGACTCATACTTTACATTTTTACATTTGACATTACATTTACTACTATACTCGTTGACTATGGACTCATGGGCTGGGACTGGACCTTCATATAATAGCAAAGGGTTTTATGAATCATGTGAGATTTTGTGTTGTACATGTAATTAAGGGCCGTATTATGACCGTCGTCTTATGGTCATAAGAAGTCGCCAAGACGCCGTTTTCCATGTATTATCGACGTCTTGAGTAGTCCTCAGAACTTAAAGACGAGGTTCATAATACGAGCCTAAGCGTAGTATTTGCAATTTTACTTTTATCTGTGCCATCATTAGCAGATATTTGTTATAATAAATTTATTATCTATAAAAAAATTGTGAAAAATTCCTCCATGGTCCAAGATTAATAATATATAATGTATTTAGTCGTAGTCGTAGTCGTGTCGTAATGTAACGTACTAAGGCGCAGCCTATGCATTGCGATTGCGAACATTACTTATGTAAGTAGGGTATAATATTATATTATTTTCGCTTTGTACATAACCGAATTTGCAAATTATGTACAATTTTCTGACTTCTCTGATATCTGAAGCCATAACGCAAAACATAATCACTCGGATCTCCTTGGACTTTCATACCTATTTATCACATCATTTCAAAACTCGATGAACCATATCTCCCTGTCCTGCTTTTCGCCACTTTTTGCCATACCATTTTTCATATACCTTATTATTATGCATGCATATGATTCTAGGATATGTATTTAGTATGAGGTACCTACCTACTGCTAAATGGTAAGTCTCCTTAACCATTTTGTTTGTTCAACCACATATTTTTTATTATAAACATCTATTGATGAAAAGTCATTCCAAGTGCAAGGTGGTAGCGCAGCGGCACTAGTTCATCTTTCATGTATCTGCAAATTCAGAAAGATTTGCAACTGGACAGACATAAAATATTTTCGTGTGAGGGTGTTTCAGAAACCAGTGCAAATGCGCAGGGCAAAAAAATTCCGTCGTTTTTTTGGTTTTTAATAAATAATTTTGTAGTCTCTTTTCGTGTTAAGCTCAAGTACATGTAAGCCTGCACGGCACGGCCTGGTTTAATCATTTTGGAATGTCTTATCATTTTAATCTATCTTCCTTGGATGTACAGAAGGATTATTTTTTGGACGATAGAAGAATTTATACGGGACAAAGGCATGGTCTAGTGCTATAAGCACACTGAATCTTTTTTCAATCCATCAAGATGATAGGGGTTAATGTACATATACACGGAGTATAGGTCCATTGGTAGTAGTATCCACCAAGATTCATTTAGAAAGAAAGAGCTCAGAAGAGAAGTGCTGCTTCTTTCTGCAATAAAATGAGATTATTCCCATAATAAAAGTCTATGAAATCTGCAGTCCAATGATAAAAAACCATAAAAAATAGACATGTGGAAAAATATACATGTAAATGCGCAAAAGCAAACAAACGCTTAGAATCTGGAGGCAAGCAGATGTTATGATGATACTGCATGATTACTGATATTTTATAACAAAATTGCGTAATTGTAAATCTCATTTTGTTGTGTTTTTCTTTTATAAACCTATATTAAATATTATATTATTCACTACCCCGTCCTTTCTATGAAATTCTGAATTCAATGTAGAAGACAGTCATAACAGTTAAACTAAATTTATACCTACATCAATTGATCTCCAATCTCATATTGCATAAATTCCAAGTAAATGGTGTTAACGATAAATGTTCACGGGTAGTGTGATAGTGTCAGTCAGCATAGTATAGATATTTCGACTCGTAAAAATACACGGAGATCGGTAGAGAACAGAGCAACCACAGGCAGTAAATAAAGGAATTTGAGAACATTGCTGCGTTGGTGGTGGTAAGTAAGTGGTAACCTATAGTCTCTGTCAGACTCTGTTACACTACTTTTACACACTCATCTGTACATGTCTCGACATCTCGACACATTGCATATTGCATAGATAGAATTAACCATACTGAAATATCCATTGGAGAAGGATAATAATATGAGGGCAGGGCGGGCAGGCAGAATCTGTACATATAATCACATAAATATTAATAACCAATATGTACTCACGTAACTTACGTGACTAGGCACGTAATAATATAAAAGTTGAAACTGCTAAATGCTAGTAAAGTTGGCTAAAGCCCTATGTAGTAGCTCTTATTAACTTAACCCCGATGGAAGCCAGTACAGAAAAGTGAAACGTAATAGATGTACTTAATATAGTTATAAATGAAGCAACCGAAAATTCGTTTTGCTAAATAACATTAGTGGCAGTGTTATAGGTTGTGCACTGCAGTATTTAAAGTATTTTACTCAAGATGCACACATGTACACATTATAGTGTGTGTACAATAGTAGAGTGTAATACTATACACACACATGCATTGCCTAAATTATACGTACCTTACAGAGTTCTGTTCTAGCAGATTTCTTAAAGATGTGAGAAAATACTTATGCGTGGCTTCTTTAGATATTATTAGTGGAGTGTCTGACTGGGTTGACTTGGACTGGAGGAGAGATTTGTAATGGAATACATATTCAGTTGATATGGTAAGTACTACTATGATATAATATTATATGGAATGAGTGTCTTCTGGCTGGATATGATCATGTAGTCGGGGGCTCTAAAGTTGAGTGTTTAGAGTTGAACTCTCCTGTGATATGATAAAACTCAACTGGTGACTGGAAAAACTTTGTTAATAGTGAACTGAGCTGAGTAAGTAACTCTGCCTGTGTATATTAAGAAAGTGAGTGACTGTCTTCTCCTTTGCTCTCTTTCGTCAATGTACTTCTTAAATCTCGTAAGTTTTTCGTTGCTCCTACCCAACTGAGTGGCATGGGTCTTCTCTCTCTGACTGCCTAACTTACTCCGATACTCTCCCTCCACTTCACTTGACTTTCAGTTTCATTTTCATCAACTCTCAATCTCACTCGCCACTTTGTCAGTTCAGTTCACTTCAGTCCGTTTAAACGGAACACCATCACCACCATCGTCTTCGTGTCACTAACTTTAAACCTCTTTACTCGATTCATTATAAGGAGTCTCTACAGTCTCTAGTGCTGAGGAAAATCTTATTATTAGTTAGCCAGACAGATCTGGAACTATTCAGAGATTCTTCGTCCATTCATCCGTCCACTCTGCCAAACCAACTATCTTTCTCAACCGGACGTTGTATAGCTACTTCATTCATTTCTACAATTACATACCACATTCAGTACATTCTTATAATATCATATAGTTAGTACAGTAAATTCGTCAGCCTGTATTTTCAAACAACTACCTTAGTGTCTAATAATTAGTTTTTCAATCAATTTCAGATTATGTACAGTATCCATAAGTGTTTCTAAATTAAGTTCAAGTTTTCTAGCCAGATAAATACTTATTTTCTAATCTTTACTCTATATTACATTCATTCGTCAAAGTGTCATATTTTGCAAAGCGGTGATTGAACCGTTGAATTGCATGTACAGACCATGCCAATGATATCGCAAGTATGTCACTTATTGATACTTACTCTAGGAAACGGACATTACATAACACACAAAGTGTAGGACTATGGCTGATAGGATAACATACATAAAACGACTAAATGACTCCGTCTCCTTAATATATCTAAATATTAAACATATACTCGTTTATTTGTGTGTACGCGAACTAATCGTTAAAATAGTTAAGAGATTATTGGCAGACACTTAAATATTTATGCACATTGTTTACTCTCACCTTTGTTTATTTACCTGCGTATAGCGTCAACTGAATGAATGAGACTGAGATTGTTGCCTTATTCACCATTTACTCTGACACGTAACTATTTTTCGTAAAATTATATCTGAACAATCGACATCGATTCAGTAGTTACTAGACTTTTTGCACGTAGTAAGATATGAGACTTGCCATTTCTACAATAAAGCCAAACTATTTATGACTTTTCTTCACATTGCAATCAAAGCTATACAAAGAGAACCGATTTCTTCCTGCACAATATTACCTACCTCTTATCAGTAATTATAAAAACTACATTGTCGATAAGCCAACAGGTTTAAAATGTGTAATCGTTTGAGAAAATACTGAACTGATACATGCCATCGTGTTGTGTTGTGTCTTTTTATCATATCTTATCAATTTGTTTGTAATTTGGGTTTACATCTAGGTAAGCATAAGTAAGTTCTAGATAGAGACTTGCTCGTAAAAAAAGTTATTGCTCTTACTGGATTATGTATTCTGTTTCTGTCCAATTAAAATGTATAAGGAACTGTGTTAAAAATTAGACAGTTTAAGCTAGACCCAAGTGGCAATTTTGATAAACCTTGATTAATTATTTAGTAATGTAAACCAGTATAGTTTTCTGTGATATCATAACCCAATATTATACCTCCAGTAATTACTAGCCAGCCTTGCTGTTAATTAATGAAGAAAGGGCAGGGTTAGAATTTGGATGAACGATGAGAACTGGAGAATTGGAAATTTTGGTGTCTGTAGTGGACAGATTTACAAAGCCCACGTTGCAGTCCCAAAGAGTAAGGATGAGAAACGGACGTTTACCTTCGATTGTCAACGTCATGAAAATGGAGAGTGCAGCTATAGCATTTGTAGTGATTTTTGTGATGATTTTAATAAATTCTAATCGAGTTGTCGCAAGTAGTAATGGACAGAGTCACATAAATTTAAATAGTAATCATTTCCCATTCTACGGAAATGGAAATGGGCATGGCTATGAGTTGGGTGACCATGCCGTGTCTCCAACGTCCAATTCAATAGCGAATACCAATACCAATGGAAATCTCAACTCTAACTCTAATAGCCATGCAAACACCGTAAATTCCAACGGTCATACACATCATGAAAGACATCATGGACATCATGCCAATAGCTTGCAAACTGCACCCGTCGGAGGGTAAGTTTCCTTTTAAGGACTCAATTAAACTTTTTCTATCATTCCTCCATTTCTCTGTAACATGGTACTTATCCTATACTTATCTATGCATATGCACTGTGTATATCTGTATATGTAGTAGCATAATAACTAATACTTTACAATTTAATACATAATAGCTGTACAACTGTTTATGTAAGGCAATAATAGTTTAACGTGATTTAGCTTAATGTGTTCCTTGTTTTCATACACATCTGTATTGCTTATATAGGTACTTATACAAATAAGTGTAAGTAGTAGGTACAAATCTACGGATGTATTTAAGTAGCAGTAGAATCTGTCTTTACTTAACTTCACAGAGCAGTACAGAATTTCAGAACAGTCATAAGATCATGCCTAGCAAGTAAATGAAAAGTGAAAAAAGCTTTGAAATCTTTTTGCCTTTATATGTAAAATGTAAACGTAAACGAAATGTCAAGTCGTTGTACACTGAGTTGAGTGGAAATACTTTGTGCTGGTGGACAGGACATGCACTTTTCCTTGTGCCATAAATTATCATGCGATGGAATTTAAATATGCATAAAAGTCAAGAAAAAACTTAAGTATGCTTGCTAAGTACTAAGGCTGGAGACAAGTCAGTTTAAACGAATTAGACGAAGACTAAGATGAGAGGCAAAGTAAGCAAACCGGACCGGTGGATGGTTGTGTGTGTGGTACGGTGAATTGAATTCCAGTGACTTAACTTTTGCTTGTATAAGTAAGAGACGGTATTACGTTCGTTTGATAGTTTGTAATTTTCGTAGTTGTAATGTAAATGTAACTCTACGCTAAGTATGCGAGATAGCTTAATGTAAAAGATCTGTTTACTCTGAGAGACTCTTAGCTGTTTTTGTTAACTAATTTGATACCCAATTAATTTCTCTGGTCGCTTTCGCTTGTTTTCTTTTTGTGTGCAACTCAAGATACATTTTAATTGCACCTGACTAATGAACATGTGTAAATATTTGACTCACAGTCATATGCCCAATAATACACTCCCTTCTTTTATTTAGACTTTTATTTATCTGACTTAACCACAAAAACACTCCTGCTATTTACATAATTACATCTCAAGTAACATTCCTATTTAGGTTAAGAGCTAGAAGAATATTCATACAACTGGTTAGCAAATTCTTTCATACTAATCAGAATCATCGGCGATTCTCTCTTCTTATAACTCATCTTATAACTTATGTACTATAAGACAGTCTTTATTTTATCTGCTTTATATAAGTTGAGTCTGGGTGTAACAATCATAGCACCACTGTGATAATTAAATTGCTCTAGAATGAATATGACTCGAAAGCCTGGGTTTGATTTATATATATGATTCACTCTGAGGTTTGTTTTAAGGACTGGGAGGTATTTTTTGTCTTCCGTTTTTCTTCATCGTCATCGGGCTTTATTACAAACCTAAATTAGAAGGTGCCCTTTATTTTAGTGTTAAACAAATCCAATTGAAGCTCGTGGCATAAAAGAGTTTTTATGATTTCTGAAATACATCCTATCATTCGATCTCAGATAAACCGGAAACATTACTCTATAATTAGATTATGGTACCTAACCTAACCCAGGTATAAACTTTAGCTACACGGTAAGATGTAAACTTGAAATTGAAACCTTCTTTGAGATGTACACTGTGGAATGAATGGGATATTGTGTAGGATGAACTAAGCATTTAGAATTTAGTAGTATGTGTTAAAGTTCAGAAGATTTTGAAAATTCTGTAAGTATTTATAAGTAGTGGTAGTGAGAAGTGCATGTCTGGCCACCTACAAAACTATATGGCTACTTTTGCGATTTCAGGGCAAGTATCTGCAACAAAGAAAGGGGAATTGGGCCTTTGTTCGAGAAAATTGTACTTTCACGACAACAATAAAGCACATATTATTATTATAATCTAATTGAAGGAGCTTCGTTTGCTTAAGCCGAGTTTAGTTTGTGCGTAATTCTACGTTCGGCTATTTATCTTTCGGCTCTATCGATGGTTGTGTACATCGCTGGTTTAGATTTTAAACCAACAGTGTAACAATCCTGTGATATTAATTGCTTCTGTATTATTTTGGGGATGAGGGGAAGTCCATAGAATTAGTATGGGCTGACAGCTTGAATTGAAACATATGATAAATATTAAATACATTTTAAAATAGTTCCCACTATCAAATAGAAATCTTTAGTAACGTAGTGTGCAGGGTCCTTTTCAAGGACTCCAAAATTAAAGGAGAGAAGGATTCGTTGTATAATCACTCCACACAGCAGTGCATGAATGATACATTCATCATCTCGATCTGTAGCAAGGCTAATTCTTTCTAAACACTTTTGTAATTTTTTATAGGGTACATGTGTTAAAGCACTATAAATTTAAGGAGCACAGGTCATATGCTCGTATGTTTATACTTGTGTGTTCTTTAGGCATTTTTTATGCACATACTTCATCTTATAGAATGTTGATCCGTGATCTTTAAGTTGAAGTCCAGCAACAATACGCGTTCAACTATGCATTCTTAATTGAATAGCAAAAAATGATAAAGAAGGAACTCGTTCGTTTAATCCACACTTACAAATGCCATGTCAAAATCTGTTTTTTGAACTCATAAACTAACTATACCCTGGACTGGGAATAACGTTTTTTAAAGATATCTATATTAAATAGCTGTCTAGTTTAAACAGGATTCCACGTGTCGTGAAATGACATGACGGGTACTTTGTGGTTTCTGGGCCACACACACAAAGAGACAGAATTATTATGGCACTAGGAGAAAGAATGAGGTTTGCAGACTCTCCCTTTGTGTGCTTTTTTATTGCTCATTGAAATTCAATAGTCAATTCATGATATGCGATATAGAGACATGACGATGACTGTGATGAGATGGGAATTAAGAACACTCGCGACTAAGTACTCTGACACTGAGTGATAAGATGCAATGGACTTATACTGATGCCTAGCCTGGACACTGAAATGCAATCCCAACAACTGAATAGTAGATGCATAAAGATCAGGAATGGGATTGCATACTTGTAACTGACTTTTATAAAGTGACTTTTGATTTCTGGATTCAATTTTTCAAAGATTGGAATCTAATCTGATCTTTAGTTATAGTTTTGTACCTGCCATGGATTTTTTAAGTGACAAAGACAGACTCGAAATTGAACTGATGGACCATTGTATGTTAATATCATGCTATGGCAATTTGAAATATGTTTGCCATACGCGTCAGTTTCTTCGTCATGCTATAAGTTAAATGAGCTGGACGATGACGCTGGATGATGCTGTAAACATACTGTACGAGTAAGTAGTAAATACAAAGCAAAAAATATTAAGAATTACACCAAAGTGTATTTAAATCTAATGAACAGCTTTAGTAATTAATGGTGAAACTTGAGATTTTGTGGTTATAACTTTTCCTATTCTGTGATCAGGCATAGGCTCTGATACATACATTTATTTATTTGTTAATCATGCTAGATATCGTAATGACAATTTAGCGTAGCCTTAAAAGCCACCTTCGTGCAAATCAATATGTGTGGTACAGTGAAAGGGAGTAGATATCTAAAGTATGAAAATAGTCAATATATGACGATTTTGTCTGTCTGGTGAACTTGACTCTCGAGTTCCTTGTACTACTTGTAAATCTCTGATTAGGTAAATACTTAAGTATACTTTGCATTAAAAGCTAAACTTGGTATAGTTTGCTAAATAAAAAAAATTATAATTTAGCCAATGAAAGGTTATTGAAACCCAATGTGAATGATCATCCTTAACTAAAGAAATGTTTCTGGGATGCAATATATAAAGTTATGTATGAATAACTATCAATAGTTATCAATAGACTTATTTAAAGTAAATAGTAATTGGTCTTTCTATTAGGTAGAGTTATTTACGTATATTCTTTTGTTTGTACTTGTATTATCGAATGCTTGTACGTACTACAGATATCTAATATCTAACATTAGTATTCATATAATACATACTGATTTGTAACACCTAATGTAATATCTACTAACTTTTTTATCGGGAAGTTATGTACTAAGAGTCTTGAGCTGCGCTTCCAATGCAATCCAGTCATTAAAAGAACTAATAAGGAGACGTAATGTATGGAGGGAGAAGTGTTATCTAAATATACATGATAATTTTTCCAGCATAGGTAACTTATCGGTTACACTAGTCAGCGTATACTACGCTTATTTAATTTGTTTGACTATGGCACTCATATGACCTGATATCTACACTATGAATAAACTGACCTAATGATCTTTGACAATACAACAGAAGTAAGTCACGGCCAAAAGCGTCGACAAAACGACAAATTTTTGGCAACCTGATCACCAGTAGTACAATAATATGAACCATAACTATGGTTAGTTAATGTGGAGGATGTTTCAATGAGCACATGTGAACGAAGACTTTTAATTGCTTTAACCTTAAACTTACATGTAAGTAAATAGTTCATATTATAGGTATCTACATAACATTATGCGTTATAGGAAATATCCAAGTATCCATTAACCGTATGTAGTTAAATAATTAGCGATACAATCTAACACAAAAGTATAAAATATATTCATAATAAGTGTCTTTTTACCTGGAGCCACTGTATGGTATAGACTGAAAGAGTAACATTTTCATTTTAATTAGCTATACTTATTATTGCAATTTAAAATATTCTGTAATGCAAAATAGTTTCAAATAATGCTTTCAACTATTTGGCAACATCAGTAAGCAACTTGATACGAAAGGTAATTATTATCACCAAATGTCACTGGGAATTTTACTCATCATGTGCAGTAAATAAATGTGCACCATATTATATCTGTAGGTACCAATATATCACATTATAATATATTATCGCATTCCCCACTACTGTCTGACAAGTCTGACAATATTCCAACACAACATCCCATTCATTAGCTGGTGCACCTACTAACATCAAGGAAGTAGGTTGTGCGTAAGCATAAGACTTTCAGAATATCCGTGCACATAACACAGTTTAAATTCTCCATGCGAAATATACATAACCACATAACATTCCTATTAACCAATCCTTACTTTTTCCAGAAAATCATCAAGAGAAGCATGTGCTACCAATGGTATTCACTATTCATTCTAGTTCGCTTCAAAAGTCATGGTAGCACCGGAAACCCAGTTTAAAGCGAGCCAACATTTTTAAGAACTCATTGTGGCACGTATACGGACTTTATATCGATTCCAAAAACAGGGGCAAGAAAGTGAGGTTGGCGTAACTGCGATTTACTGCCAAATTGACCGTGCTATTAACAATCAACATCTGGTAGGGCCTAAAGGCGCTAGAGTTAGCAGTCTTACCGTAGGAACTCCACTAAAATGCCGAGGTTCAGAATTTTTCGTCTTTTGTACGATTACTCATTTACTTTGAAACTATATCCATAGTTGTAGATTATGTAGATGCTTCTATGGAAGTATATCAAATTTTGAAATGTAAGCTTACTCAATAGAATCATAATAATAGTGATGAAACAATCTTATACAAGACGAGTTTCTCCATGATATGGATATACAGATAAACGCCGCCTCAGTGGGATTTTCTATGTAACAGTAGTGTGTGTTAACAGAAACGGCATAAATGCATAGCGCACAAAAGACTTATGCTGCATATAATTTCCCCTTCTATATGTTTTACTCTAGTCAAAGGAATTTAATTTTAACTCCTATAGTTTATGAAGCCGATCTTTCTGCTGTTAAACAAATTATCCTGAACCTTTAAATTTCATGCGCCAAAAACTGTGGTTGAAAACAAAGAATCCTGTATACTTGGTTTCTCCCTACAGAAAGCTTTGAATTTAAGACTGATGAGTTGAAGCGTGACAAGTCAACGAGAAACTCAACGATGTATTTACCATACAATTTAGTATACTAGCATAGCATGAAGTATATAGGTAATTACCCAGGTAGTCGGAATGACATTAGGCTCCTGTTCAAAATGTTATCCTGCCTACACATAGCACCTTTAAGTAGTCAACAGCCACAACCGCCGTTTAAAAGTGTCATTACATTACATGCCTATCTTTCGCTCTACATCAAAGATGTTTCTTACTCTACACATCAAATACACAGACCAGAAACACAACACATGTACCGTATTTACAAACCCACACACACACAGTTTCTTCATTCATTTAACACGATCTATTATTATCTTTATTAAGTGCATTTAATGCTATTTACTGCCTTATCAGTCAATTATACGGCATTATAACACAGCTTAACAACATGATTAAAATGTATGAGTCACGAAACAATCCATAATTTACTTGTCCGATAATCGTTAAGTCACACATACATACACTAATATTTATTTAGTGTAATAGATATCTTACTTCCATTCTCTTTATGCCTAGTACAATTGGCATTGCCACTTTGGCACAAAAGTAATTTTTTATTGTTTATTGACTCACCGTCATTTTCCATCAATCATCACTGTCAAGTCATTCTTGGCATTGTAACCGTTATAACACAACATTATATAAATCATAAAGTTAGTATATGCGAGTAGATCTCTTTGCAATTAATGAAATGTCGAAATGTATAATTGATGTGTACATAAGCTAACTAATTTGCATTACATTTGAGTAAGTGTCAGAAGAAAAATGCATCTGATAGTAGAAGTGATTGAATTAACACTGCCATAAAGACGTAAAAAGGATATACTTGGAACTGGAAAATATATTTTGTTTTGACATTTGATACTTACATGTGTTGTTACATTGCCATTCGACGAAGACACGTCCATGTCAACTGATAGTCGTATTATGGCGTGTTTGTCTTTTTTATCTGAGCGAGAAAGACCAAATATCTATAGAAAAGTCTTCCTTCCTATCTACTTTAGAAAAGTTGGTGTTTTGCGTGGGTTGTGTGTACATGTAGTTTTCTTGTTGTTATAAATGTTTACTAAATGATGGCAACAGCGGTTCCTTCCATGCTGCAAGTTGATTTATATTTATTCAGGTAGTACTATCTGTCATCATCAGTCAAGTTAAGCGAGAAAAAGTCGAGTCAACTGAACTTGCATCATTTCTTGTAATGTAAAACCAAAAAACGACTAAGAGACTCAGGGTCATTGCACTACACAGGGCAAACAAACCAGACCACACTATATTTCATTTAGTTAGTCCAGAAAAATTAACTGTGACAAGGGTCTCATTTTCACTCTTAGTCTTCGCTTTTGTCCTTGTCTCATTTGTCATCTTTTATTTACTTGATGCAAATATCAAGTGAATTATTCCATTTTTCATTCTAGTCAAAAATCCTTCAGCTTTGCCTTTTTGCACCCCTTTGGGATTTTGTACACTTTTTAATCCCTTAGCTTCTATGGGATAGAAACTACTGCCAGTAAAATAAAGAGAATTTTCATAATGAATGAAAAATACTATTTACAATTGTTAGGTTGCTACCATGTTCTAGTTATATGATGAAGATTTTGAAGATCGTAGCTACTACAGATTGCGTTCTTGCTTATGGGTTGACTTGTTGAAATGTGTTGTGTGAATGTTTTTAATTACTAAACACAACAGAATAGAATTTTAAAGCTAGGAGTAACTCTAAATTCATAATGTACATCCATTTATCTGTACGTCTAACGTCTGTGCGTATAGAGTATAGACCCATAATTTAATGTACGAAACACTATTATTTGTAGTATCAAAATTTTTGGAACGAATCTTGACACGCATAGCATTTCTGACATTTTACATGTGTTTGTCATGGACCCTGCTATGACAGAATGCTGAGCTTAAACTTGTGCTTGTCTATTTTGTTTGGACAGTTTCAATGATTTATGGCAGGTGTGTATTTGTATAAGGTTACTTTAATCTTCATCGTGCAAAGTTCACTTAAATATTCACTACGTAATCCTATGCAAAATCATTTAGAAAACACAATTTATATCACATGTACTCGAAGTAATAGGGTTTTAGTTGTTAGTAGACTAGAAGTAAGTTAAAAATATTAAATCTACTCAGCTGTACCTACACAAAATAAAATGTTTAAACTACTAACTACTAGCAAACTATTAAACAAGAAAAATTGTATTCTTTTATAATATTGGGTAGAACAGGAAATTACACTAATTGATGGTAGCGATGACATGATTAATTTCTAGCTCAGATATTATGAATGATTAAAGTATGAAAGAATTACACAATTAGTAGGAACTAGGACCAGAGAGAAATTCGTTCAAACATGTTTTATATAATATTTAGTAATTTAGTGTATTTAGTGATTTGAGAATTTTCAGATTAGTGCAGTAAGCACTTGTACAAGAAGCTATGTCAGTTGTGCGTATATAAAAATGATTTACGAAGGATAAAGCTATTTCAGACTCAGTATTTACAGCAATAAATCAGTTTCTATTAGCCATAAATATTGGTAACTCGCCTTTTAGTAGAGGTACTTATTATTAGTCTATACTCATATTATTCTCCGTGCAGTTTTCGTTCTTGATTTTTGTTGTGTAGACTTATAATACATTTTGCTTACTTATCTGTACGTGGGTTCGCGCACATAACTCGGTAAATATTAATTGTATCATTTTGAACAATACTACAATATGTACAACTAATTATAATGCTCCGTACGTGTATGTTATATAGGTATATAGGTAAATGACAATGGATGTTTGGCTTATTAACATAATTGTATTAGAATACCAACCACAACCACCACCCGGCTCCTTTCATAAATCATAAAAAAGAAAACACAAGTGGAACGAAGTGTAAATAAAGAGAGTCGGTTAAAGTCTCTCCCTCTCAATTATGCAACTACATATACATCATACTATCTGTATATGCTAATAATCTTGTTAGCAAATAAATCAAAATAAATTATGCAAGCAATTCATTTATGGTGCTAGGCCAAATGTATGCCGTTCACGAATCCGAACTTATTGTTGCCCAGGTTGGACTCAGAAGACTGGTTCCGGACTTTGTGTTATACGTAAGCTTAATTTGTTGTATTACATATTTATCTTATAACTCAATTTTAATACCTTTGCTTGGATGTTTTCTTAAAAGTAATGTTCATTTTTGCATATTAATAGTCTCTCTCTCTCTATCCATGTAATTTTTATAGATTATGCATTTACCACTACTATATGGTATTATACATGCAATCATGGAAATACTGATTCATATACCTAATCGTAAACTGTTTTCGCAATGATAAGTATGATAGTGATGTATAGTAGTGGTATTACTTACACCCTTTAATTTTATCGCAATTGGATTTGGTACGTAAATATTTACTTATTCTATGAAATACATGCCAAAGGCTATCTGCATTTTACATTTAATACCCACTTGTAGTTATTAGAATTGTGATAATTTGATACAGCAATTTGTACAAGACCATGTGGAGCGGGGAGATGCGTCAAGCCTAATTTATGTCTTTGTGACGGAGGAACAATTTCAACACAATGCAATGGCTCAAAACAAGGTAATCTAAATGTCAACATCAACAGTGACAATATATTTTAACAATTTTATTTGTTTTTCTACTGTACTTATATTACATCTATCCATGTACTCATCTATGACAATTCTTTTCGAGTCGAAGAGGAGTTATGCCTATGCTTACAAATTCAGAGTTCAAATTGAATAAACAGTAAGGATATAAAAAAGAAGTATAGTAGATACATGTAATAGTAGCACCTAGTGTTCGATTCGGTATGTGCATAAAATGACGTATCCGATCCATCGATGACTTGTGACCTTCCAAATGAGCTATTCCACGACTGTTTACGATTAACAGAACTAATGTTCCGTTAGTTTTTAGACTACTTCCCCAGATAGGGGGTTCGATTTTTTATTTTCGAACTTGACCTTTGTTAGACTAACAGTTTAAACACTTTGTAAAAATCACATCTGCATCCGTTTTAAACTTACTGAAGTAACGGATTAACTGTAACTCAATAATCCTTCGTAACTCGTTTTTAGCATTAAATAATATTAATTTAAGAAAACTATTCATTGAAGAAACACTTGGTAAAAGGATGCATAGGACTTCCAGGTTTACAATTCCAGACTTTCCTAAAGGTGGGCGATCGAGAGAACCCCGTGCGTAATTTATCGGAATTGGAAATTTCCCCAGCCCCAAATCTAGTTTTTTCTTGTATTGCTGCACATTGATGCCGCGTAAGTGTTAGAAACAACAACTGCTCTTCCGTGTAGTCCATACCTGGTAAGGTCTTGTATTCGAATTTCTTCTTCGACTTTTCCTTTTCCTCCTTAAATGCCTCGAAAAGTAATTCAAATGTTAAGTCCAGCCAGTACTCTGCAGGATCACGTGGGTATCCCTTTCTGGCTGTAAAGAAATCAATTTTTTCCGTGGTGATCCCTTTTATACGGGTACAGCTTTTTACAAAATCGACTTCTTCTTTGAGTTCTTCTCTCCAAGCCCCATTATTATCAGATTCACGTATCCATTGATCCACCGTCATCTGAGTCAAGTACGACCAAATCCCACCATATCTCAAAGCCATAACATCTTCATCATAAAAGAGATCGCTGTACAGTCTTGCAGGAATAATGGCTAAATGAATAGGATTTGGTCTGAAAACATGATCCTTATGCGATAGCGTCGCTAGAATATTTGAAATACGGAATGGAGGAACAGGAAAATAATGGTCGTTGTTTCTATTCCACCTCTCAATCTCCGAGTCACCAAGAGATTTCCCTAATATTTTGAGGTTTTCCAAATACTTGTTCGGATCCATTTGTTTTGCTGTCTTCTTGTAGCCAAGTGTTTCCAGTTCTTCAATTGAAAACCGGGGGCTGATTAATTTGACTCTGTACGAATCTATCACTTGCCGATATAGTGCCAGGATTTTCTTTCCAAAAGTTTTTTCTCGCTTAGGATCGTTGATCCATCTACGTAACTGGCGATGTGTCTCAGAGTACTTTTCTTGGGCTTCCTCTATTCGCTCGGGAGTCACTTTAAGTACCTGCATTAACCTCTCATGAACAAGGTGAGGCATATTTTTCTTCAAAGATCTCCGACATGCATCACCGCGACTAAAGAATCCAGATTCAAAAAATTTCGACTTCTCGGAAAACTTCATGGCAGTTGCTGGACTTAAGTTGTTAATTTCTTCGTAGAATAAGAAGAAAATCCAAAATATTTTGTACAATTTCTCAGAGGTCCAAGTAGGAATATCCGTCTCTATTTTGTCGACATCGGGCCGATTGGGCGTCATTTTAAAAGCCCGGGTTAATTCTCCGTTACATATGAAGTTAGCGACGTCGAGTCCAATTGAAACATAACGGTCAGGCGGAATAGGATATTCTTTAAATAAATTAGCGTGGTCAAAATTTCCAAACGTGTCAGATAACTTCTTAGAAAATGTATCACAATTAAATACGTCGTAAATATCTTTGGTTGGTGTGTAAACGACTTCTTGTGCATCAAGGTAATTCTTGTGAAAATATTTTCCCATGTTTTGTACATTAAGCAATCTGACATAGAAATAAGTCAATCCCGCGAACAAATCTTTGATAGAGTAATTTCTAATTTTCATTATCCGCACTATTTCTTGACAAGCATATTCAAATTCAGGCACCTCAGGTGTTAAAAGAGGGTGAGGGTTTACAAATCGGTAGGAATCATACAAATTTTGGCTATCTACGGAAGCATCCACCAACACTTTTCTATACCCATCATAGGGATTGACATATAGTTTAAGGGGAAAGAATCCTGTGTACCCTGTATATCTCCAAATTCTGTAAAGTGTTTCACTGGGGCTGATCGCTGTTGAATTATCGAGGTCCAAGCCCATTTCATGCAGTAATTTGACAAAAGGAGCTTCCCCCACTTCGTTTCTGGAAGTATAGTTCATGCACGAATGATAAAATGTTGTTATTTGTTGAAAGATAGGATTTTGGTCAGCATTCCTAAATATTTCTCCGTGTAGGCTCTTTTCTGATACATCTGAGATAACTGTTCTCAATAATTTGTACTCATTAGCTGATTTACTATAAATTGAGGCTTCGTGAGTGTCAATGTGAAAATTTCCACATACGTACTCGTAAAAATCGTCGCAAGGATCCACTGAAGTATTCATTGATGATTTCAGCCAGTTCCTTGTTTTGAGACAACTCTCCGTAGGACAATCGTAAGGATTTGAATCTTTCCAAGGGCTGTTGAAAATCCAGTAGATGGTTATCATGAAGGCCAGAGCCTGAATGATCAAAATGAAACAAAGAAGTGCTAACATTTCTAAGGTGAAGCGTCTCCAGCGCGGACTGACCATGTACCAAATGTATACACCACCATAGTTGGTCGTGTTCAGTTGTTCCTGCTCCTGGTGTCCGATGTACGATGTCCCAGTTAATTCCTCGTCCTCATTGGCCCTGATTCCTCCTGGCGAATCCTCATGAGCTTCGAATGAAGATCTTAGAAAAACTGATCCAAGACTATGACCAAAATCTTCTACTTTACTCTCATGACGGGATTTTCGTTTGTTATTGTGACTAGATTGAGCTCTCGATCTCGTAATTTCTACCTGCGGGATATTTTCTACATTCGTTTTATCCTCTTGCTTAGTATTCCTGTTTTCCATTTTTTCCTCTTGACCATTTCAATCTTTAAAATTCATTTCATAAGACAAAATCACACCAATAGGATATTTCCATTTCGGATAGGATGTACCAAGGAATACTGATGATGAACTGATTGATTGTGAGCATGAAATTGAATTGTTAATATTTCTTGTAATAAATTGTTGTGGTAACAGGCTGTAAAAAAGATCGGTGAATAGATGTAATGGTCAGAGCCGTGATATGTATTTATTTATTTTCCCAAAATATGTATGTAAATATTATGTACTAATAAAAAAACGGTAAAACCGTAAAAAAAGAGTGAGACTATGCTATT